>JABUQX010046945.1:0-35405 GCA_015478945.1 Trachelipus rathkii
TCAAAAATATAGTATAGAGAGAGAGATTGTTGGGATCAGAATTAATTACATGCTTGTTCTTTAATGTAGTAAAATCTTGTCTTCTCTTAAGTTGGTATGCTACCATGAGACATGTATAGTACAGCAACGATTCTAATGAATAGTTATATATGCAGACGTCATATTGTATAGGATATATACTATACCTTTGTTCTTCGTCTATCTCTGTCTATAATTCAGTGCTATCATCGTCCGGGCTGTTTTCAGTTGTATCTTCATAAAGTTTTTATAGTGTATCGGTCTCATATGGTATGTGATGGTATGTAATGTGTAAGGGTCATGGTAGTTAGTAGATTATGACTATGTTATATGGTTATTGGGTATGGTTATGTAATGGTATGTATAGGGTGTGTAGCGTTGTATGTCTATTGTATGATAATTCAATCTTGTATGGATTGTAGCTGTTATTGGTCATCGTTGTATTGGGGGTTGAGTGATATTCGTATGTACTGTATGTATGGTTAATTATTATGTGATGAGTTTTATGTATCTGTGTCTCTAGATCTCGTGTCTCGGTCTGCTTTATCGTGGTATCTCATTGTATATCTCTCGTGCTACTGCTATAGTATATTATACATATGTGTATATATGTATTATCTTTAATAGTAGTGATATATGATAATATATAATTAATAGATATGGTATATAGGTATTACACTTTATTGTTGTAGTATAGTGTCACTTATTAATATTTAGTGATAGATTATAACATATATAGAGTTTATAGGTAGTTATGTTTAAGGTTATGATAAGGGAGGTGATATGTATCTATGGTGGGGTAACGTGCATAGTTAGTGTACTATTATTCCTTGTGGATAGAGGTGGGAGGATGGTGTTAGGGTATATATGGTTAATATTTAGGTATGGTGTAATAGTGGATGATGGTATATTTATATGTTAGAGTTAGGATGATTAGTAGTTAAATGTGTTAGTAGTGGGGGTAGTAGGTAGTGTGGGTTCGGTGGTAATGTGAGGTGGGGTATTAGGATGTTTAGGTTATAGTTATATTAGTATTATGTTATGATATAATGTAGTATAAATGTATATAGTAGTAGTTATATTAGTGATATTAGATATATGATATTACGTATATAGTAGGATGAGTAGGTATTGTAGGTATTATATTATGACGTGATTTATGAGTATAGTAGTAGGTGATGATGAGGGGGTGAGGTGAATATATATTAGTAATAATTATTATTAATCATATTAATAATATTTATTTATATTAGTAATTGTAAATGGTGTTATGATAATAATATATAGTATATATATTTATATTATAATAGATATTATTAGTGATATTAATATATGTTATAGTAGCTATGATAGGTATAGGGGTATAAGTTATTATAATTATTATTAGTATATAGTAGAAATATTAAATATATATATAATTATATATTGGTATAATTTGATTTAATAAGGTGGTTGGGGTATATTATATATATATTAGTATAGATTAATAGTCAGGTAGTATTAGTAATAGTAGTATTTATGATATCTATGTATTATATATATATTATATAGTAGTATATATGTATATTATATTATATATTAGTATATATATATGAGTTATGCTAGGTGTGTGTGGGGTTGTGTGTGTTTGTGTGTGTGTGTGTGTGTGTGTGTGTGGTGTGTGTGAGTGTGTGTGTGGTGTGTGTGCTGTGTGTGGTGGTTGTGGTTTGTGTGTTAGTGAAAGTGAGGAGGAGGAAGTGATTTGGGCGATGGGGGGGGGGGGGGGAGGGTGGAGGGGTTGTATTTGGTTATGATTAAAAATTCTGGCGGGTAATCCTGTGTTCTGGTGACCCAAGTCAATATTGTAACTAATCGTTATAGAATGGATTTGGAAATGGGGTGGAACGCGCCATTCTATTATAGTTCTTTACTACGTACTTTATTGTAACAATTTCAGTGTAATATTCGGTAATCTCTGAAATAATCGGGACAGTTAAGCTGATTATATTATTATTAGATATAATTTCATATATTATTATATATATGAAAATATTAATTTAACATTATTAATAATAATTTCCAAATATTATATTTATTTGATTATTAATTTATATATTAGTTTATTATGAGATATATAATTATATATGTATATTATATAATTATTATAATTAGTTAGTAGTTATTTATGATTATTAATTATGAATTATATCTGTAAAAAAATGATTATTCATACTTGACGATTATTTTATATGTTATTATTATTGTATTCATTTATTATTGCGGTAGTATTTTTATTGCTTTATATATCTAAAAATATCGAAAGCTCCGTTGTCACGGAGGCTCCAGCTAGTGCGGGTTGTGTAGGTAAAAAGTGCAAACTAATTACTAGGGGGGGGTGTTCAAACATTTAGAATTTATCTAAAGCTCCAAATCCTCACAAGTTGTGTTGCAGGTGAGTTGCAATCCACGAATTTTCCTCACCACCAAGTTTAGACAAAGGAGATCCGAATTTCGTTTCCATCCGACGTTAATAAGTATATTTAATGTCTTTACGGAGTCATTATAAAGATAGAGGATTGATGTAATATATGAAGTAGTGTGAAGTGAAGGCGCGTAAGATGGAGTAGTAGTATATTTCCGAACAGCACAGAAGGTGTGGATGTAGGAAAGGAGAGGAAGGCCAACCTGAGCAGCGGACCTAATGGTCTGGGAGTTTGCTGAATTATTATCTGAGATGTGATACTAGGGTCATTGGAGCACTAGTTTATTATGTTGTTTAGATTATATAAGGCACAATTTACGTAACGGTGTTAATACTCTAGGAAAGACAGATATTTTATAGGTGTTACTAGTATTTGTGGTGGGGAGTTGTGGGCACGTTGGGGTAATATACACTTTTTCTATAAGGTGATATTATATGGTATACATCTAATAGATCTTACGATAGATTTCGCTTGAATAACAATGGATAACATTTAAATAAGTAAATTTTAGTGCCTAGTTAATGTTAAATAATTATTCACAGTGTATAAAGGGTGTACTTAGCATAAAAAATCTATAATCTTACCATTTATATAATGAATGATGGGCTCAGTAAATTTGTCTCATTCCTTGTAGAATTATTATCTCCATCTTTTTAAATATGAAACCCTATCTGGTATTTATATGACGGAATAGGTGAAGGCTGAAATTAATTGCGTATGGTTCATTTTCTCTCACCTATAATACTTATATAAATTAGTGCTTTTGAGACGGATTGGGACCAGTTGTCTCCTCGAGAGGCCATAATGTGGCTTTGAACTGGCAAAAGTCTAAATTACGAGGCGTTTGCTTTTCAATCACAGTATGAAGATATGCGAGAGATCAGTCTCTTATTAGGTTTTAAGTTTATTGGTTATTCCTATTATGACGTTCTAACTTTAATATTCTAAACCAGCCTGTCACCCTAATTAGATTAAATCTTATTATTAATCATTTCTTCACGCGAATCAATGGTCCATAATTTAATACGACTCTCTTGTCATATGCTAATATACTCTCGTGCTACCTTCACTTAAAAGTAGATCTATAGTTAAATATATAAACATCATTTTCCGACATTGTACAGTTACAGCAGATGTATAATAAGACCAATAAATCACTAACGCTAGTAGATTATAAGTGTAATATATATAGATATTCTAGTAGGAAAAGTAGGGGTTTCGTGGAACACATAGTGTAGTAGTAAAATCACCTACTATTATATATTATTAGATTTCTGATATTGCAGGCAAACTATAAGGTGAGATCATTTATTAGAAACAGTTTATTCATATATCATATTAAAGATTATGTGGATAAAATCTCATATAGTCATTGACATGCGACATGCGAAATTTACCCAATTAGGAGATGCGCCATATATTTTGACCTTAGATAAACCTCACTTTTCCCGTGTGACACTCTGCTGAGTACTTTATAGCGAGTTTCGTCACTGGCATCTTTTAATAAAGATGACTGAAGTGATCTGATACAAAATCGGTTATCTTAAAATTAAATAAATCAATATTTACACATTTCTTGGCTATCTCAAGAGAGAGCATATGGACTAGAACAACCAGAACGTCGTTCAGCGGAAAGCAATACTTCTAGCTTTTTGATGTGATTCTCATATATTATCTAGTCGCGTTTACGTAATTAGACGATCTCATATAATACACTTTATAGTACTTTGCCAGCTATTATCTATTTTTATATATTATTATTATTATTAATATAAACATGTTAGTGTTAATATTAAGATTTTATATCCTCATTATATTTATTAGTTTTAAAATACTTATTCTTTTTATTATTTTTATTTTTTTCATTATTTATTTAGAGTATATTTAATTGATAAAAATATCTTATCAATTTATTAATTAGCTAATTGTTGCTATTGTTTTGTTTCAACATTTATTTTTCACATTTGATTCTCATACCTCATTTTTTTTGTTTAGTATTTTAATAGCGGATCATTTAGCTTTTATCTCCATCTCGTTATTTATATTATCGATATATATTATTATATATATATTATATTATATATAATAATATATATATATATTAATAATTATATATAATATAATATTATATATTATAATATATATATATATAATAGTATATATATTATTAATATAGTATACTATAATATTAATATATATATATTATATAGATATGTATATATATAATAATTATATATATTATTATATTAATAGTATATATTATAGTTATATAGTTTTGAAATAACTTCTTTCGAGAGTACATTCTTACAAATATAAACAACTAATAAGTGATTCATACATATATTTTATGGATTTCCAATTATAATTGGTAAACATAAGATTTATATTATTTAGTTATATTTAGTATAATGATATAATTTAATATATAAGGTATATATATTATTATTATATAGTAGTATACGTTTTTAGTTATATATATATTTCTAATAGTATCATATAATTAAAGATTAATTAGAAATTATGTGAGAAGTAGTAGCTTTATATATATAAGTAGTACTAATTATTTCTATATTTAATATATATATAGTACTTAATAAAGATGAAGTAGATTATATATCATACTAGTATTATTAGTATATCATATATATAGTATATAAGGGTCCAGGTATATAGCATATTTACCAGTAACGGTAATAGGGAGCATGATATTAGCAAATTATGATTTATGAGATTTTCTCGATAAGTAATTATATACAAATCAAAGCATATTTAAAATTATTAATATTAAATAATCTCGAGTGATTACAAATTTCTAATCCAACAATGATAATCACCGATGTATACAGAGCGGAACACGAAGGCTTTTGCATTAAATAATTAAGATAACAGGTAATTGCAATACAATTAAAGCTAAACATAAAAAAGATGGAATTCGATCGTAAATAGATATTTATACGTATAACATTAGTACCAAATTATATATAGAAAATTCACTAATGACATTATATCCAAAACGGGACCCCAAGGACCTTAAAATTAAATAGAATCTCATGCGAACCTAAAATACACACGGACCCTAGGACCTCTTGATGAGATTTTTAAATTAAAAGAGTATTTTATTATTATGTTATTATATTATATAATATATTCAAATTAATATAAAGCGAATAAAAGCTTAGATTGTAGACATATTAGAGAGGTTTATAAGTAATGGGGTGGGGTCAACTGAGTAGAGTATATATATATATTGAGTGGCTTAATATTGTATTCATACTCAGTTGAGTAGTAGGTGATATATGGGAGGTAATATATATATATATATATAATATGGGGAAGTTAATAAGTGTTTGCTCACTCGTTCCTCTTATATGTATTTTGCAAAGTCGTGCGTATAACAACGACCCAAGACTTCCAACAATCGCCGCTTATCTTTTTAAATTACGGGCTCACATAAAACCATTCTATAATAGATATTTCTGGAAATTATTGCACTTATCTCATTCTTTCTCTTTTAGCACATATATAATTTTGCCTATCTTTTTTAAGTCATATCTATCTTTATCTTTATTATTATTCTTTATTTCTTTTAATATAATTAGAGTATTTTATTTTATGAATACTGGCCAAAATCCTACTTCTCTCTCTCTCTCTAATTCTACTATGATACTTTTCATCGTACATATCTGCTCGCGATATTTCTAATTACTTAGTCAGGAAAACACTAACTCAATTTCTCCAGACTATATATATAGACTATACTACTCTATACCCTCATCTTCTCTCTCACTCTTCGTATATTAACTCATAATATTATATATCTATAATTATCTATTACTCGTATCGTCACTCATCCTAATCAGTCTCTACTCATCTATATCTTACACTATATTAATACTATATATACTATATTATATATACTACCATATATATATTCTAGTATCCTATATCTATCCCTAATAGTATAGTATTACGTACGCTTCTCTCTCTCTCCTTCTCTTCAATCTCTCTTATCTCTCTCTACTCTACACCCTCCTTGTCATCTGTCTAATCTCTCTCCCGTCATCGCCCCGCTCTCTCTCCTCAGATACTTGCAAAGAAGTTTTACCCGCATGACTATTCTCTCGGAGAAAACTAAATAGACTATGGTACAGTTCTCACTCAGTAAAAGCTGCATATACATAATCATGTGGACATCACGTAGATGAATTTTGTATGGCAAAATGATCACAATAAGTAAAATTTTACTTTTTTTTTTTCTTATATTTTTTTTTATATCTCGTCCAAAACTACGATAGGTAGAATGCAAAACTAAATAGACACAGTCAGGGTTCTTCGTTTGACGTGTATCAGCTGTCATATAATTCTTCTTTTACGGTGGGCCCCTCGAGCCTGACCGCCGGTGTGAACAAGGGGGGGGGGGGGGGATGGGAGCGGGGTAGGGGGGGGGACGTATCTTTTTTCCATACCCTCCGTAGGGGAGGGCGCGGGAGAACCCACGCGACAGCACCCCCAATATCCAAAATCTCGGGTGGTTCCCAGAGACCGCCTCCCGGAGGGGTGTAAATAGCTGCTCCTTACCCTCGTCGTCATTCCCCCAGGAGGGGGCCGTAGAGACCCCGCACTCTTTGCATCTTTGGCGGTTTACCCCCTGCAGTATTCTTTTAGTTAAAAAAAAAAATTCTTTTTCTTTCATACATATTTCATACGCTCATATCTAAAAGTACTGTTATCTTAGTTTCCTTTGGTAATCCTAGTCGTAGTTTTGGAGATATAGAAAATAAATAAAAAAATAGCATATAACAACTTTTTTTATTTTCATTTTTCCATACAAATTTTCATACGTTGATTCCACACATATATGTTATCAGTTTTTCTTGTACCTATCTTAGGTTTCGAGATATCAGAGGCGGGTAACTTCTTTAGTTTTTCCTATATATTATTTTATACTAGTACTATATATATCTTAACTATATATATATTATATATTATATATATATATTTATATACTATATAATATATAGTATATATATATATATATATATTTATATATATATATATATCTCTTCCCTCTAATCTATATGTATATATAAATATACACTATCCTTTAATATATAACTATATATTATTTATTTAGTATATATATATATATATATACTCTCTATTATATATATATATATATATATATATATATATAATACCTTATATATATATATAGATCTCTATACTATATATTAATATATATATACCCGGTATATATATAATGATATGTATCATATATTATAACTATTATAATAATATATATATTATATCGATATAATATATATATATAACTATATATATATATATATATAATCTATATATACTATATATATATATACATTATATAACTACGTATCCTTTTTGTATAGCTATATATTATTATAGCTATAAAATATATAAAAATAATATCCATATACTCTATATGAGTAATCTATCTACTCCTAATGAGCTAACATACCTAATTTCACTACTGATCTTACCAATGGAATTAACTTATGACCGTACGATACCATCTTATTTCTTTAGCATCTATACTATATAGTATATTATATACATCTACATATATCACGTACGTATCCGCTAATATCATATGATATCACTTACTGATATAATACTTATACTTAATCCAGATGATAATATATTCGTAATATAGTCAGTTACTTCGACCAATACTAACATATATAATATTATATATATATATACTAGTATATATATTATATCTCTCTGTATGTTTCTACGACTCCGTCAGTTTGTTTGTTTTTTGTTAAGTTTTTAATCATAGGGGTTTTTAATTCTTAGATGATAATAAAATGAAATTTAAATGTGGTAACTGCCAGCAATGGTTCAAAGATGAAAATATTTTAAATAATTTTTGTCTCTCCTCCGAAACCAACAAACACCCTCTGTGTCGCATTTTGCGTTTTCGTTGCCCGTCTCCATCTCTCTCTCTCCGGAGGGGAGCCCCTCGTTCCTTCCATTATCCCTCTCTCTCCTCTCTCTAAATATATAATATATATATAAAATTAGTATAACTATTAGTATATAGTTATATTATAATATATAATAAGTAATATATATTATACTATATATATTATATATGAAACATATAATATACGTTCCTGGTGGTGTCAAAGTCGGTAGATGGGGAGCTAGGTCCTATGGCAATGGCCGGGGTTCGAATCATTAGTTCCGGAATTCTGGTAGAAATTACTGAGAGGTTTTCCCCCTATGAATAGGTTTATGGATGCCGTGGAGTGTGATACTTGATATTATATTATAGATATATAATAATAATATATATTAATATATATATAATATATAGTAAATATATATATTATAATAATATATATAGTTATATTTAGGTGTTAATAACAGTGGGACATTTATCGCAGAGTTTTTAATTTATTTTATAATTTAAATCAAGAAAATCATTATAGTGCAATGTTAAAGCTGTAAACGGCCTTGCTCTTCAGTGAATAATACACCGTTCGCGCATGCGGTGTTGCACTGAGCGACATAGTGATACTCGAATTGCTTTATCCACTGAAGCTTCCCCCAGGGTGGGGATAGCTCATGGAAAGCAAATTCTGAGTAATGGATTGGGTCTTCTAGGTCGCAACAAAAACACTGCGGCTTGTTCAATCCGGAGAAACTGCAGTATCTACCTTCCCACTGTATTTCTTTGTTTAATAAGTATATATATTATATATATATTATTAGGTATTTAGTATATTATTAGTATATATATATATATATATATATATATAATATAATAAGGTTATATATATAATTACCATGCGGCATTTCCCCTTATCAGAGGAGGGGACCTTTTAAGGTAATTGGTCCTATGACTGGAACGATTTGATATAACCCCGACCTTCATTCTCTGCTATTCATGTGATGTATTCCGTCTTGAGTCTACGGTGTAGATCGTCCCGGCGGCAATATATTTAAGTATTAATATATATATAATATATAGTGTATATATAATAGTATATAGTTATATATGTATGATATATATAATGATATAAAAATGATCATATTATATATATATTATATAATATTATAATATTTAATATAGTATATATACCGATATATATATAATGTATTAATTATATACATTATATATTATATAAATATATTATGGTATATATATATATATAATAAGTATATTATATATATATGATTATTATATAATATATATATATATATATATATATATAATATATATATATATAATTAAATTAATATAGTATATAGAGATTTATAATTGTAACCTTCTCTGGTACCAGTATCGGATACGTCAACTTTTTAACGCCCCAATAAAACCTTGTACATACTACTTATATTTAATTCTAGTGTGTTTTTCCTTCTTTCTTTCTCGTATCATTTCTTATTGTTAAAGAATAACATTCCTTATATTATTATCAGGTCTTTTTTAAGTAGGCTTTGATATTCATGAATTCGTTCGACTTTGAAACTCGTTTTAATCAAGCACTAAGTATCGGTCTTTATCGTCTCTGTATGGCGTTCGCTATTTTTTTCTCTGTATGGAGTACTCGTTACTAATTTTTATTGAAAATTTTTTCCAATATCAAATATAGTAGCTCTCTCTCTCTTCCTCTCCAATTCTGCTCTCCATGTCTTTTTCTAGACCTAATTATTTCTGATGGTATTTTATATAGCAATTTTTTTTGTATTTTTAAGTATTAATTATTTTTTTGGAATTTGATTGTCGCATGACATCATACTTTGAGGACGGTTCGTTTGTTTGTATGTTTTTTCTTCTTGTAGATCAAACTTTATTCAATACTTTTTTTTTTTCATTTAATTTATTTTTTTTTTTTTTTAAAAAACGAATACCGTAGTGTTGTGTTGTTTTCTGTTATTAATATTGTAATTTTTTTATTTTTTTGTTTAATTCAACTGGATGCTGAGTTGAAAAGCTTTTATATTCCTTGTCAAAACGTGCCCTAAGTGAGATCTGTACACAATTACAGATTCATGCTCTTATTCTATATCTTCCCGGATAAACGACCCCTTTTAAAAACAACTGCTTGATCAAGTATGTCTATCTCCATCCTACATCTGTCTCGCCTTAATACTGTTTGTGGCCCTTTCTCCTATTGCTTATTTTTACCCACGTTCCTGCCCGCGTTATTTATTCTCCACCATTTAGTTAGCTTAAATGGGGGACATTCACGGGTCGATACAGACATAATCATATCAGCCCTGAGACCAGATTGATTACATGCAGCGCGAGAGATGAGAGCAAAAAAAAATCATGTAAACCGGCCCGCAGGTTTACGGTTAGGTTAGGTTTTAAGTTAAATTTAAGGTACAGTTAAGTTAAGTTAATTTAAAGTTAATTTACCTTTAATCTTAAGTTAGCACCTTATTTATACAACTTTATTTTAAAATGGGTTTAGGACGAATTTTTGTTTTTTTGTTTTTTAACTAAAGTCGCCTTTGTCCATGTGGACCATGGCTGGAATAAGGTCCCTTTGGATTGAATTAAATAATATTATAATATATAATTATATTATTATATATATTATATTATAATATATTATATATATATATATATATTATATATATATTTATATAATAATAATATTTAAATTTATATTTTATTTTATATATTATATTGTATAAATTTATACTTTAAAGATTTATATTTTTATAGTTTATATTTATAATTATAGATATATATATTGATATATATATGATTATATTTTTATTGTAAATATTATATTATGATATTATATGATATATATGCAATAGACATAAAGAGAGGTAGCAGGGGGTTATATTAATAAATATATATATATATATATATATATATATATATAATTTTTATTTAATATAAATAGTATATATATACTATCCTATATAATTTTATAAATAATTTATAAATAATATAAATATATAAAATAATATATAGTTATAATTTAATATATATATTATTATAATTATTAATATATATAATATAATAATATATATATATTTCGGAGGATGATTCAACTTGTAGATGTTGCAAATAATTTAAATAATTTACGACGGTGACAAGGCTACGGCATTTTTCGGTCTCTAATTCTCTTACGTGTTGAACCTTGCATGCGAATAAGGAAGGAAGAAAATATATTTAGGATGTAAATTTCATCGTGCTAATATTGAATTTAGTCGGACAAAGAACTGCATAAAAAAAGCGAAAAAAAAAAAATAACAAACAAACAAAACAAAATGGAGAATGTAACAGATATTATCATATCTCTCCCTTTTTTTTTTTTTTTTTTGCTAGAAATTTTTAGGCCCAGTTTAGATTGGCTTACCTTGACTTAGGTATATATAAAGTATAGTATATGATATATTAATATTTTATATATAAATAGTATATCATTTATATATATATAAATATATATATTTAGTATTATATTATAATAATAATTTTATTATATATATAAATATATATATAATAATATATAATTCTATATATAATAATATTCATATATCAAAGTCATAACTATAAATTAATAAATTATATAAAAATCTTATATATTTGATATAAATATATAGGTATATTAATTAAATAAATTTTCTATAAAGTTTTTATATATAAATGTATAAAATATAGTTAATATTAAGTACTGAGGTTCTACCGTTAATAGCTTTGAATGGCTCATCTCATCTTATCATCTTGGATTTTAAATTTAACCCATACTCCGGCATCCCTCTCTCTTCTCTTATCCCTCATCTCGTCCTTCTCTCTCTTCGCATCTCTCTCTCCAAGGGATTTTATTAAACGACGGATTGATCGACAATAGAGCGAGGCTCCTTTCCCCGGCTATCAATTTCTCAAAAAGTTCATTTGCAAGTTCTATCTGTCTCTTCTATAATTATGGAACTGGACGCAATTCAATGAGGGCGCTTTTTGTTTTCTGCTTCTTCTCCCTCTTCCTTATATATATCTAATATATAAATAATATATTAAATTATATTAATATATATATATTATATATATATATATTAATATATATATATATATATAATATATATAATAAAATATATATAAATATATATATATTTATATAAGTATATAAATAATATAATATATAATATAATATATTTTATATATAATTATATATAGGTATATTACTGTTATATATACCATTTAATTGCATACTATGCCTATTATTCATATGCATCGCATAACTCAGTACTAAAAGGCGTTTTCATAAATCGAGAACCAACAGTCAACACTACTGACACACGACACACACACAACACAACACACACGACACCTATCTGCATTGCATACACATATCTACGCAACACATCCACGCACACATACACACACCATTTACGCATACACGCACACATACACATATCTCAACATATAAACTGTGACATAGTTTATCATAACTTCAGTTTCGGTAAGTTTTTTTTCTATTTAGAATATAAGACCTTTCAAATCCTTTGAATAAATTATTTGGCAACTTCAACAACACTATTTTCTACTTCTCCAATTTTTAAAAGATTTTCAAACAAGAGCTGATGGGATTTAACTTATTTTTTTATTTTGCGGCTTGGAGATGACCTAATATACATACATTTCAAACAATACATCAAAATTATAATACAATATAATATATATATTATAATATATATAATAATAAATATATAATATGATATAATATATATATATAGTAATATATATATATTTTATAATTTAATATATATATATAATTTTATATATAATATTATATATATTATATATATATATATATATATAATATATAGTTATATAATATAATATATATATACTATATATTACTTTATATATATATAGTTTAATATAGATATAGATATTATATATATATATATATATTAATATTAATATATATATTATAGTACTGCTGTGGTGCCTCCTTTCCAGCTACCTCTATTGCTGTAATTCTTCGTTCCTTCGTGTCTTTCATCTGAAATCTTAATCTCGTCTCTTGCTTTAAAGTCCTGTCTGTGCTCTTTCTATGTATTTTGTTTAAGGTGAACAAGTTTTTAATGTTAAAACCTCTTGTCCTGATATAGGCTTCTACCTGGGCGTTGGTGTACAACTCGTAATATATATATATATATATATATATTATATATAATATATAATATTAATATATATATAAATATATATATATATATATTATATATTAATGGGTATAGAATTTTATATATAATTTTATTTATTTATTTATATTTATTTACATTTATATATTTTAATTTAATATATTAATATTTTTTAACTATTTTTAAACACTCTTATAGGTCAATTTCGTATATTCTATATAAATAAATAAATTAATCTGCATCATTCCTTTCCTTTTCATTTCCTTTTTTACTTATATATAATTTATATAAATATAAATATTAAATATAGTATATATATATATATATATAATATATATATAAAATATAATAATAGTATAATATATATATTTATATAATAATACTATCCATGCAAATGTTACATCAGCTGATAATAAGAAGCAAGAATGATCTTATTTACGTATGCCTTATACTTTCTCTTTTCATATATAATTTTAATTAATATTTATAATAGTATATCATATATATATATAATATAAATCATAATATAATATATATTGCTTGCAGAAATCATCGGCACGCCACATATTCTGATCCATTCAAAAAGCTCCGCCTATGCGGAAAACATTTTTTAATATCGTGACGCTCCTGGCCGAATATTTCTATAAGAATTTGAAAATTTTTTTTTTCTTTAAATTTGAATTTTAATTTCCTGCATGTCAATGGAACCCTTTCGAGATACCCATATTTATAGCTTTAGTTTCTTATAACTACGAAAATATATATATATATATATATTAATATTATTAGTATTAATATATATATATATATATTATATATAAATATATATATATTATATATATATATATGATATTATTAATATATATATATATTTATTTTATATTAATATATGTATATATTATATATAATATTATATTTAATAAGGTGTTTTAAATTATCGAGATTTTTTTACTTTTTGCTAAATAATCTCTTCAACACCATTTTATATTTTTACAAACTTCATTTTTAAAGACAGGAGATTCTCCTTTAAAAGTTCAGTACAGTGTTTGAATAATTTTGCTTGCAGTAAAAACGTTTATTGTTAAAAGCAAGAGATTTTTTTTTCTTATAACAACTTAGAAAAATTAAATATCATCTTTTCAAAATCTGTAGGTTGATGAGTTATTAGATATCCATGGAAAAAAAATATACCTAAAAAATGAGATTAACTCAAAGGATATATGTTTAAACCAAAAAATTTACCAAAATAATTTTTGTTTGGAATTCAAAAATTGTGCTTTGCCGTAATAATGTTTATAAGTTATTTCCCGTCTTTTTAGTTTATACTCAATCAATAATAGATATAATGGGGTGAGTTTCAAAATAAGATTTTAACATTTTTTCCTTTCTTTGATACCTCCTCAACCTGGTGATTATTTGGTCATTAATTTGAGAATTTGGCCTTTTTTTAATTGCCAATGCCTGAAGACAAAGAAATAGACCGCATTTATACCCAACCATGTGATATTTGGTCATAATTTGAATTGCTATTTTTTAATTGCTCAACCTAGAAAACAAACGCATTTATATGTAAACTTTGTAAAAGGCCTAGGTTAATGCATACTTATCTTCTCTATATACCACATCCAAAAATAAAAAAAATAGCTGTGGAATTTTTTCTCGCATTATCCGGAAGAGGGATGAAAATTGCCAAAATTGAAAATTCTCCTAGGCTAAATTTTTTTAAAAATAATATTCGTCCATTTTTTATTGAAATTTTTGCAGTAGATTGATTTGGACGAGGCGAGTACATCTTTTATTTGGAACATTTTCTGTACTTCACATTTTGAACGTCATTGACTGACTGTTTTAAATCTGACATTGTGCACCTCAGAGAAGTATGCCAAAGTAAAAGTTGTTTAACTCCTTAAATTCAATTTTAATAATTTAATTTAAAAAAATTCAGTTCAGATGAATATTAGAAGAGAAATTTTCACATTTGACAAATTTTTGATTCCCTGCCAGAAAAAGTTTATTAAAAAAAAATCTATAGATAGATTGCCTTACTTAGGGATACGCTTTATACGAGTTATAAACCTAATATATTTATTGAAGCTTTTGATTTCTCCAATTAACACCGAAAATTTCCAAAAACTCAGATGAATAGCAAAAATCTAATTTTCAATTTAGGCATTTTTTTTTTTTATAGTTTTAAAGAAGTACCTTGTGTAATAAATTGGTCACTCTAGCTAAAAGAAAAAGTAAATTATTAATAACTGAATAATAAACGAAGTAGATAAGGTTTACATAAAAAATAATGTAATATTAATAAAATAAATAATTTAATAATTAATAAGCACGTAAATTTGATTATTAAGTAAATATTGCAAGTAGTATCCTACAGTTATTTATAAAAAAAATGTAAAAATTATATTTAATGTGAAAATGAAGATAAAACTAATTAACCAATATTATTAGGTAAATAATAAATAAATGAAAGATAATAGTAAATATATTTCAATAAAAAGTACTAAATAATACATAATTTAGAGATTTAGACCAGTCTCTAAACACACACACAATCTAATTCTAATAATTTAAAATTGATATCTTTTCTAACCTGTTTCCTAGATTAATAACAATAATGGTAATAAAAGTATCATTATAAAATTTAAAAATGTTGATAATATTATTAATTAACTAATTATTATATTCTTTATTTAATTTAATATTTTTAAATAGAAATGAATTCTAAAGGCTTTAATTGCTATTTAACTACTGAAGAAAAATAATTGATTTTGATTTTGTAACTGTTCTTTATTTTATGATCGATTTTGTTTGATAATAATTAAAACAGCAAAGATATAATTATAATAATATATATATTAATATAGTAATAAATATATACGTATATATTATATATATATATATATGCTAGTATAGTATAAGAAGCTAATATAATAGAAGATTAGTATTTAGTAATCGAACGGTATGAAGCTTAGTATGATATGCTAATATCATATAATAAGTAATATACATTAAGAAGAAAAATAGATTAATAAATAGGTATAAAAAACAAAAATTCATAAACATATATAATATATTATATATATATAGTTATAATATAAATAGGACCTGTTATATTTTAAGACTCCGTCTTTCTGTGATTTTTTTTTGTTTTATTTTTTCATATTTTCTAGTAATAGTGATCTAACAGTCGATTTTAAGAGGTGACGGGACACATGATCAGAAATATACTAGGACCATTTAAGGGTTTTACGAACTGCGGCAAGTTTTAATTTTTTATTATTTTTTTTTATCTAATAGACCCAAGGGTAAGCTGCAAAGATGGCAGGAGTTGGGTCTCATCGGCCTCGGGGGACTACAGGGGATCCCCCTCCGGGGGGGTCTCCGGAACCCCCGTTATTGTTATTCTGGTGTCGCGGGGTTCCTGACGCCCTCCCTATGAGCGGGGTTGGAAAGCGTCCCCCTCTGTCCACGTCGCCGAGCCCACATATTTTTTTTTTTCTTTTTAGATTTTTTATAAAAATCTTTTTTTTTTACATTTTGTAATAAGCTTTACACGCTGATGCTTCCGAATATGTAATTCAGTTTTGAGTAGGCGATGTCATCTTATCGAAATACTCGTATGAAATAAAAAATATTTTTCCATTTTTTTTTTGTTTTTTTACATTTTGAATAGAGCTTCATGACGCGATTTCAAATTGTAATTCAGGCTTTCTGTAAGTGCGAATATCGTGAATATTATATTAATTTTTTTTTAAATGTATGATACATGTTGTTAGCGTTGGTCAAATTCAAATTTTGTTCTTTATTTGCATTACCTTTGGAATCATGTCCATCACCCCTTGAAATTCAGTGTTAGTATCATATACTAGCAAAATGTTTAAAAAAAAACAAAAAAAAAATCAAACGGACGGAGTCTTAAAACATAACGGGTCCTATATATTAAAAAAAATGATATTATAATAATATATATATATTATATAAAATTATATATATCTATAAATATAAATATATATATAATGTTATATATATATTTAAAAAGTTAAAAAAATCAAATATTAAAAAAAATAAGATATTATTTATAGTATCGAACAATACGACTCCATAGTTATGCAAACGAAACGAGGAATATATAGAAGTATAGTAAAATTATATAATATAAAACATAATATAACTATCTGATATCTGGAAAACGATAAAAGTTCAGCCACTTATGATGATATATTATGATATATATATATATATTATAATTATTAGTATATATAGTGACCGAGATATTCTATTTAATTGTTTATGAGACATATTAATTTAATCATCCGGAATATTCTGATATTAATGGGTGATGTAGATAAGAGACCTCTTTTTTATTGTTTATTAACATCACTTATATTCGGATCGACCATCAAGGATAAATAACTTCTTTTTTAATGAGCTTCAATGGATGACGGGGCTCTGGATTGTTGTTGATTCCCAGCCTATATATATATATTACTACTATTATATAGTATATATATATATATATTATATACTATATATAATATAATAGTATAGTATAGTATATTATATATATAATAATATAATAAATATATATAATATTATATATAATATATAGTTTAATTATATAGTATATATAGTGGTAATGATAATAGTATATATATATATATATAATAAGTATTAATATATATATAGATAGTATATATATATATATATAATATCTATATATATAATATATTTCCAAATCATAGCTTCGATTTCTTGCTATATGATTCCGGTAATTGGTGTTTATTTCTGTCTCTGGTAAAGAAGATCAACATCGGCTAGTAAAGGAAAGATACACAAATATGTAGAAGGAAATAAGGTAGTATAATGCTCCTCTTAAGAAAGATGTAGATAGTATATAGTATATAATTATATAATATATAAGTATATATATATATATATGATATAATATATAATAATAGTATAATTTACGTTATAATATATATATGTAAAAATAAAGAAAGACTGAAATAAAGGTATGTTATCAATTATATCAATATTATATAAGATAATATATAATTATATATATATAATATATATATATAATATATATTATATATATATAATAATATATATATATAATATATATATATATATATATATATAGAAAATATATATAGTATATAAATATATATATAATGTAATGTAATAAAAGTATAAATATATATGTTAAATAAATAATATATATTATATATATATAATATATAATATGCCATAATTGAGGGTGAATTTTCTTACAAAAGATCCACTATAAAAAGAGCAATTGTTGACCAATTCTGCGAAACTGATGCCATAGCCCATTGATCTGCTACGAATGTAAGTTGCCATTTAGCTGAAGTATAAGAAAGATTACCGAAAACTAATTGCAAGACTTATCTTCCATTATGCTCCAGATGCTAATTTTACTTCACTAGATCTGTGGTTTATATATTTAACGTAGTATAATAGATATATATATAATATATTATATATATATTATATATTATATATATTATATAATATATATATTTATATAGTTATAGATATATATTATATAAATAGATAGATATAATATAGATACTGTACTATATATGTATATATATAATATATATATAATATATATATATATATTAGGGTGGGGCGAAAAAATCGATTTTTGAAAAAATGACAAAAAAAAAACACCAAAATTTACTATACGCTAAAATTATACAAGATACGTTTTTGGTTTCTAATAGCGTCTAAGTATCAATTTGATGCGGAATTGAAAAATAGTTTTAAAAATCGCATGCTTCAATTTTGAGTTGGAATTAGGGCTAAAATTTTCTAACTTTCGTGAAAAAATCGAGGTTTTAAAGGTTTACAAATATAGGCAGTATATTACTAAATCTAATAAGTGAGATAAGAATAAGTGAGATAACCATTGCGTATTATTTATGTTTATGGAAACTACTCGAAAATCCCCGCACCACAGAAGCAGTGGAATTGATTTTTTTTCAGTTTCTTCTACATCTCAAACGAGGTTGAAATTAACGTCTACTTATTTACTTATTGATAAATTTGGTGTTTCTGATAGAGCTACAGCTGCTATCGCTGCCATCGTTTTTCCTGATCTTGGAATGATTTCTGAAAAAGATACTGCGCTAGTGATCGATAAAAGCAAGATAAGAAGAGAAAAACTGAAGACACGACAGGCTATAGGACAATATATGGACCTGTCCATTGTAACAAAGGGAACATACTTTGATGGTAGAAAAGATAATACTTTCTTTCAAGAAGAAAGAGGATCTAAAAAATACCGAAAAGTAAGGAAAGAATAACACATTAGCCTGATTCATGAGCCTGGCAGGCAATAGGTTGGTCACGTCACACCAGGGAGTGGAATCGGTAGTGAAATAGCCAAATGCATCCTTAAATATCTGGAAGATAATGATATTGACAATAATGAACTGGAAGCTATTGGTTGTGATGGTACAACAACAAACACAGGGTGGAAAATGGTGTTTTCCGCAACTTAGAGGTTAAAATTCAGCGCCCATTGCAGTGGTTCATTTGCATACTTCACTTCAACTAGCTCATTCAGACATTTATTTGGATACTTGGACGGAGAGACGACGGGATCAGCGTCATTCTCTAGGAAACAACTGCCTGATTGTGAGAAATTACCCGTAATAAATTTCTAAACAATTCAATTAGATGAAGTCAATGGAAATAAAGCAGTACCTTCTGAATATTGTCGGATCAATCCAGAGAGGACAATGTGCTCCAAATCAGGCTGTAAGAGATCATTAGTCACTCCTGTTGGCTGACATGTGCAAATCGGGTCTTACGGTTGTTCATTTCCCGAAGAAGTCCTACAAACAACCTCAAGATGCTTGTAAGATACATTG
Organism: Trachelipus rathkii; assembly: GCA_015478945.1. Classification (NCBI taxonomy): domain Eukaryota; kingdom Metazoa; phylum Arthropoda; class Malacostraca; order Isopoda; family Trachelipodidae; genus Trachelipus; species Trachelipus rathkii. Next base: position 20,549 of record JABUQX010046945.1, read on the forward strand.
TGAAGACATATGCTCCTGTCTGGCTCAATATTAAGAGATATATATCAATCAGTGTAATATGGTTCTAAACATATCTTTAAGGCTGTTCAAACAACGAGATATTTGCCAGACGACATTAAGAGAATCATCAATCCTGTAATTGAGAGAAACGCGTTCTTCTGTTACCCAGAGAACATGTTGTTGGCTACGATAGGGGATGAAAGACAACACACACGAGAGTTGGGTTACAGGAGGGCACTAAAGGCAAGAACTCAAAATCCGAAGGGGAAGTCTGTTAGAACTTTTACGACTCCCTCAATAAATTTTCATGCCACAGTCTAAAGTGACCTGATAGATTTGACAAAAGGTAAGCTGTCACCCCCTTCAATGATGGAAAGTTTGACAACAGAACCTATTTCGTTAGTTCTGCAAAATAAAACAGCGTGACTTTGTGAGTTTTTAAATTTTCCATGCCATACCCAAGCTGCTGAAAGATGCGGCAAACATGTCACAGAGTCTGCAGAAAAAGTGTGCGGACAAGAAAAGATCCACAATGCCAAAATTTAATCAAATATCTGAATTTAAGAGAACGTCCATGACTAAATCAAAATAATTTAACACACCTTAATTGGTTGGATGGTTGGGTATGGTGTGGGTGGAAATCGAATTGCAGTCACCTCCTCGTGGTGAGTTTTGAGTTATTTCATAAAAAAAATAGGCACTACTCCTTTAAAAGGAAGTTAGATAAATAGTCATGATATCGAAATATCTCCGAACCCTATGCGAACCCTACAGTGTTTTTTGTCTCGCAGCGCATGACCGCCTCCGCCCGGACCGCCATGGTACGTTTTGTAGAATTTAGGTGTTAACAGTTGGTTTAATTATTTGTTCCTAAGGGATTAATTAAAATGAATTAGAAGCTGCTATTTAATATAATTAAAAAGACAACTGACAAAATAAATAAATTCGATATAAAACATTATAATTAAGTTAAATGATATTGTTTATCTTCAAACTTACATAATAACAAATAGAAGATAATGAAATAAAACATTTGTTACAAAAAAATTTCAGATATCAGAACTTGCTCATGCTTCCCTGCCAGTGTGCACGTGTTAGCTAACACCACCAATAGACAACGACTAAGAGTCACAAGTTGTCTTTTGCTTCCACTCATGTTATTTTTATTGTTAATTTTTGTATCAATTTCTTTTTTATCCTTATTAAGGGGCTCCGAGCCGACGGAGGGAACAAGGCGGGACGACATCCCCCCGGAATCGCTCCCGTTGAGCCGAGGAGACCTGACGTCTTTATTATCTTTTGCGATTTAATCTTGGGTATTCCTTTCGTAAAAAAAAAAAAAAAAACTTATTTGGCAACCTTAACGCATTATTGCTTTGAATAATCGGGAAAAAAATCGATTACATCCGATTTGTTCGATATATATTACGGTTAACTACCCTTTAAAGGATAAGTTCCAAAAAATATTTGGTGCTTTTTTGTCATTTTTTTCAAAGCTTTAGGCCTTTTGCGCTAACTGAAGATACCAAAATATGAATTTTTTGCCCCACCCTAATATATATATATATATATATTTATACTATAATAATATATATTATATATATATTATTTATATGTATATATATATAATATATATATACTATATGTATATCATGATATATATATATATATATATATATTATATATATATATATTAATCTATATATGTATATATACTATATATGATAATATATATATATATATATATATAATACTCGAATACAGCGGGATATCAAGAATAAATTTAACCGAAAGGATGTTAGTTAGTACGTCAGCTAGAACCTAAATAATAATCTGTATATTTATTTTAAATAATATATTATAATTAAACTTACCTAAAGGTATGAAAACAATGCAAATACAGGCTATGCCTCCTAATAAGTAGCTGACACATAACGTTGGTCGTCTTCCATATCTGCAATAATAATAATAAAAATAAATAATAATAATAATAATAACAATAATAATAATAATAATAATAATAATAATAATAATAATGAAAATATATTAATAAATAATAATAATTACATCAATAATATGTAATAATAATAATAATAATAATAATAATAATAATAATAATAATAATAATAATAATAATAATAATAATAATATTATGCAACTACTACCACAAATACTACAACTACTACTACTACAACTACTACTACTACTACTACTACTACTACTACTACTACTACACTACTACTACTACTACTACTAATAAGTAACAACATAATAATAATTTATAATAATAATAAAATAATATAATATAATAATAATAATAATAATAAAAATAATAATAATAATAATAATAATAATAATAATAATAATAATAATAATAATAATAATAATAATAATAATAATAATAATAATAATAATAATAATAATAATAATAATTAATTCATTAATTAATTAACATTTCAGTTGCACTTTTTCTATTAAAGTGCTTCATTTACTTTTTTTTATTTATTCATATTTCAAGTTCTGCTGTCATTGATAAAATAAACACTGTAATTATTGATAATTAGAGTACTGTTATCTATCATGATTTTCTTAGAGTACCACAGTGGAGGTGATTTTGTAATTACTTACTGTTATAATTTTCTACCAGTACTGCAGTATTGTCGTTATCGTGGTTCAATCGGAAAAGCAGCGGATTCGCAAAGGCAAGGGCCCAGGTTCGATCCCCCTGTCCGGATTCTAGGTAGAAATTACCTTGAGAAAGTTTCCCTCCTAGAATAGGGCTATGACAGTGAGGTGCGAACTTTTAAATAACAATAAAAAAAGATTATTGTTAATAAATTTCTTTTAAATTGTTGAACTTATTCTAATTTAAATTAATTCAGTTATCTTTTTTCAAGAATAGACATTTTTCTAGTTTATTTTGCAAACGTCAGAGATCAAGATAATCATTAAACTATATATATATATATATATATAATCATATCTATATAGCTATATAGATATATATATATAACCTAAAACGAAACCGTCTCTCTATTCATGTTATATATATCATCCACCCGCTATACCTATCTCTAGTCGTACGCGTCGTATGATTCACTACTTATTACTTATAGCACTCATACCTAGCGTACGAGTACACTCAGTGAATCTTCTTAGGTATACGCTTCTAAATTACTCGACTTCATTTAATCTATCATTATATTCTATATATACCGCTGTATAGTTAATATATACATTAACCTCATACTTAATCTATTATCTATCCGTATATATTAAAATATTACACTATATAGCTTACTCTAATATAATATATTAATATATATATATGACTTAGGTAGGTACTAACAGTTTCTTAATCCTACTATATGAAGCTCGCTAATCACGTATACTAAGCTTAATACTATCTATACCATATTAGTACTATATAACTATAAATATATTACGGCTGATCACTACTGATTTAATACTGTATATCTTTACCCTATTGAGTACCTTCCATACCTATATATATATAATATATATGTACTTCTATATATATATCATATACTATATATATAGCTAGTCTACTATACCCTTATATATAGTATATATATAATAAATGTATATAGTACGTGTTGCTTGAAGAGAAGTTACTTTAAGAGATGAGGAGAAACATAGGTTGATCGAAAATATAAGTGTAAAATAGTGTCTCTATATCGTTCGTGCTAGGGAAGTAATCATTGAGTACCCATACACCTATCGCTACATACCCCACTTGTACTAATTTACAGAACTTTGTAAGTACTGTCACCTATCGATTCTTTATTCTTTCATGTTAACTGATACGTGAGAAGATTGAGTTGTTCCTTATTTTACTTCTTGTCTTTCTGTGTTCATGATGGCGCATTTGGTATTTATGTCTCTCATTGTGATTCTACTGTGTTAATTTGACACGTGTTCGTTTCAGTATTAGATAAGAGGGAGGGAAGAGTGGAATATAAAAACGCTATATGTAGGTAAGTTCAGAAATCTACCACAATATATTTTTTGTTATTGTAATGTCCGATATTACGGACCATGTTAAATATATTTTAATTTTACGTTCTTTCCATTGATCACGATTGTTACTTATTACTTACGAATACTTAATCATATAATTATTTAAAAAAGGTATGTGAACTAAAATGAACCAAGTGTAAATCATACAATTCATATAAATCACAACTCCTATTTTATTAATATATATATACTATATAATATATTATATATTATTATCATATATAATATTATATATTATAATAATCATATATCATAATTATAGTATATATAGTATATATATATAGTATCATATATATATCTATAAAGGAGATTTATTCGTGCATCAGTTTGTAGCCCATTGTACGACTAAGTAACCCGTAGTTAAATCGATTCTTTGTAATATTTATAGAGTTCTCATTGACCAGTCTGGACACAATGCTTCCAAGCTGGACTAGAATATGATCTGTGTAATATACTAGCTATGGACATGTGACTCAAATTTTATCAAAAACTGTCTGGATTTTGTATTATTTAAATTATTTTTCTCTTATTTTACTCAGCAAATATGATTTATATGCATTAATGTTAAAAAACTAACACTTCTTAAAAGTTTATAAGATAGTACATAATTAGTTACCATTAATATTCGTGCTAGACACATATCCGAAAGGACAGCATAACTATATTGAATTGATTGAACAAGCCCCTCTTGGACATTGAAAGGGTGAGGTGAGTTAAATAAATGAAATCAATTGCATCTACAGAAAATGCTTACAAAATATTTTAATGTCAATAAATGAAGGATTAAGGTGTATCATGCTTGTTAAATCCTCGTATTATTTTCTGTAATGACTGAGGTTTTAAAGTTGGGCAAGAATTCCAATTTCTAGGTCTGATTTTCGCGCATCATTGCGGTACTAATATAGTGTTTTTGTTTTGTCTCAGAGTTCAAATTCATGGTTTCAATTTGTGAATCTACTGGTATTCCTCTCTTTTCTTTGTTGGGTCATTCTCCAGTCTCAAATCTCAGTCTAAGTGCAGTCATATCTCTGACGATAATCGAGTCAGAATTTATCTATTTCCTCCCTTACTTCATGCATATACGAATGAATATTATTGATTTCGTCTTGGCTTTTATCCCACTCTTGAATCTGATCCGAACTTATATGGTAACATATATCATAAATACATTGGATTTTTAAATATATAATTCCATCTGTTATTACCTAATTAATAATTAATATTTTATAAATTACCAATTAATTCATATTAAACTCTTAACTTATTAGTTTTTTGGGAGTGGATTATGTGTTATCTATTTATATGTTCACAAACCTCCCACTGTATATTTTGAGCGAGTCTAGTAAATATAAACTTTTTATTTTCTAGTGTGTCATCATATCCTTATATATTTTGGTATTTACTATTATTTGAACTGTGTCATTATGATTTTTATCTGTCTAACTAAAACTATCTGATTAGACTCCACGAAAATATAATTAGACTTCATTGATAAATTAGATCTCGGAAACTACATATATAGTTAAGTTAAACCTTACATTGGTGTGTTAAAGACCGGTGAAGTGTATCACCATTGCTTGTATTCTCCCTTTGCACAAAACTCACTCAATCCTCCCTGAATAGTCATCACCAAAGTAAGTCAGATGCCAACGGAAGTCCTCTGGGAGGAACAATTCTCCCTCCGTTACGGAAATATAGCTCTACCTGCTCCGTAACACCATCTGATTTGGTTGGATAAGTGTTTGATTGCCTAGTGTGACTTACTAGACATTCAAACACATTATCGAACATTCACTTTAATATACGATCTATACTATCTTTAATTATATCTTTTTGTACCTACTATATATATATATAATCACCGAATTATTTCAATCTATCTCTTTCGAACACATCGACTCTTAACGAGAATAAGTTAGGAGAGTAGGCACCTTCCTCAGACTCGGTTACGAATGTGTTCTATAATATACTAGGTCCAGCGTGCTTCTCTCCGCAACATAAATAATTAAGTGGCGCCTATATACGATAACAGGACTCTCTAGTAGCCTGCTGACTTGCAGTGCAACTAGGTTGTGACTACTCGATCACATCACCCACATTTTATTTGGAAAATTCATCGATTCTCTCAGTTTTCTTCAAAGAAATCTTCTTTGTACTTTACAATTTGGGACAGATTTCAAGAGTTAGTTAGGGATAACCCTCCAAAACTTAAATTTTCTTTATCTTTACTTAACAAACCAATTATTACACATTGTCGAAAAATAATCCAAAACGCAGACTTGGCAAAAACGGCACAGCTTCTGGATAGTCAAGAGATTTTGGACTTTGAATCCATCCCTTGCGGCTGTTTGCTACTGGAATCCAGTGTAGAACAGCGTCCTGCCTAGTTTAGTAAGATACAAAATAGACTAAGCAATTAGAATGATAATTAGGAATGAATGCTTAAGGAGCCTGAATGATTTTAAAATTAAAAAAGTTAAGTATACATGTCACCAACTCTGGACCACCACCCCCTTAGTTCCCAACTCGCACAAACCTTTCACGGAAGCCTGAGATGCTCTCTCATTAACTTAAATACATCATAAGCAGGTGATTAAAGTATGACAGGTACAGTTGGCTCATCAAACGGAAATGATACAGTAAGTTCAGGGTTGAACACAGAATCGATTCCTATCGAACCCGCTCACAGGTTCAAGTATATAACCTCTGACCTGATGCATCCTAAAATTGCACAATACCATAAAGAATACCCACTTCTTTCTCATGATCGTGAGTATAAACCTTCCTTACTTTCTCAATGTCAACCTTCTTCTCTCTATTTCGATGATAACCTAATAAATTAATATGATAAAGTTTCAATAATCATTTTCTTTTAATCTTCATATTCTGTATATATAATCTCTTAATTCTATGCTAATGTCTCATTGTCTCCTGCTTTTCCTGTTCCTAAAAGTTGTCAGAATCCTAATCTGTATTCCTAATCCTATCTTTATTCCTAATTCCTAATCTTATGTACCTAGCTTCATAATTACTTCTTACCTAAACCTCAACTTCTTGCCTTAATCCCATAATCTTACGTCATTGATCTCTATTACCTCACAGTAAATTACTATTACTCCAAACCTACAGTCTCTCTTGAAGAAAATCCTGACATGGGGTTAGATGAGCTAATAGGGAATTCTTTGTCCCCAATAATCTAGTGAGAATCAGATTTCTCCGAGTAGAAATAATAATAGGTTTGCTACAACTAACCCACTCACGAACCAATCCCAGTACAATCAGTATCCGGTATTATATAAGCATCACATGATTGTCTATTTGCACCCTCGTCGTATTTCTGGTCGTTATTTTCACACCAAGGATTACCACAACGACAATATGAGCGTCGTATTCCCGTGACGACGAAGAACCTTCTATGTATTCAGGGCCACAACATGAAATCAGAGACTTAACAATGCTGCGAGGGAGTCCATATATACTTCTTACACTATATAAGTATTGTCTCAAAGAACTTCTCAAAAACTTAAGGTGTGGACCCTTGGAAAATTTTATAACTATGAATACCCGAACAAGATTTTTCAGTCTATACTTGGCTGATTTTTGATAGGCGTACTGTAGCCCTTAATTATCCCAATGTACCATTCCCAATGTGAGTTGAGACTGCTTTAGGACGACAACTGAAGGCAAAAATTCTCGCTTCCACATATCCTGAAGAAATAATAAAAGGATAACCGTGAATACTTTTCTGTACGGGATAATCTTGTGTTGGTTGGCTATAGAGACTGGAGTGAGCGTAAGAAGAAAAGAGTTTATAGACATTACAGACGAAGTGATCATGCTGCTACCGATATCACCCCAACGATGAGCCTTAAATGTTTGCCTGTCGGTTGGAAGCGCCTGACTAAGTCAAGCATATTCTACTGGATTACGATATGAGAGATCATGACGTTCCTCTTAGAATAGCTTTCCTTGGTAGTTTGCTCCATATATTGTAAACATTCGCTCTATCGTCTAAATATATATTAAATGATTGGAAATTTACCTTTGTCTAAGAGTTTTACCTAGGTAGAATATAAATTACGTGAACTTTTGAAATTTGAAAACGGCAGCAATTTCCGAAGTCCAATTCTTCCCCAATACATAATCCATGTTAGAACGACAATTCAACATATGCCCCAAAGACCGCGATGATAAAGTGAACCTAGACGATAATCTTTGGGAATCCTGTTATCCGTTATAAATAACTGCACTCCCCGTTATAAATGGACTGAGGTATTTGAATCGGTCAAACACTTGAAACAACGTGAACAACCTAAATATTTCCAAAATTAGATTCAATCGCAGGGCTCCTAGAAGAATAAAGTTAATCCTCTAAGGATATGTACGAAATAATGGTTAGTCAATATTATCTGTGACTTCATCCAATAGTTAACAAGAACCAGATGTACAGTTCGTGTACCTGACCCAATCTCAGAAAATTCTCGTCTATAATGCACCTTTAGGTAATGACCGGAAAAATTGGTATTTTGATGTAACTACTTGGAGAAAAACAGGTCCACTCCATGGAGGAAGTGTTACAATAATATCTGTGGAGATATGCAGTAATACTGTAAAAAGATAAAGGTCACATCCGGGCCAATTGTCGATCTAGGAAGTCTCCTTCCCTTTCCCCGAATATTAGAAAAGTAGTCTGTCCCTTCTGCGCCCTTCTGCGGTGGTCCTCACGCTGGAATGAGGTGTTCAATTAGTGCTCCTCCCCAATCACATAATCATGACCAAGAGCCTTCTTCCTTAGAATGTCCCTTTGGAAAAGTATAATTCCCTGGATTCCTATTTCCTGCAAATCAACTACTATATATAACCGACCAATAATGCACAGGGGGCCTCCTCTCGTCTCATCAAGTGTGGAAACCATCTCCTACCTTCAGTTACAGTAAGAAATTTTAAACCACTGCTCATAAGCTAATGAATTTGAGGTGCGGTATGATTCCTCCTTTTAATAACTCCTTACGGTCATCTCTACCCGGACTTGTAAGTCCTCTTTGGAGGAAGAACTAACCTCTATTAATCGACTCTTAATGATGATGTGGAAGACATATGAAAATATTTTAAAAATTTATCTAAAATTATGCTGCAAGTCTCCGAGAAATTATATCTTCAGAACGACCTCCCTTAGAAATAAATAAACCCTTAGAAAATCCTTTACGGACGAATATTATAGGTAGTCTCATTTGTAACTCCTTTTAAGGGGGACCCTCTACTGATTGTCTCAGTCGCTTTGGTTCCCAACAGCTCTGGCTTCTACGGTTGTATGATAGATAGTGGAGCTGGAATTAGTTTGATCTGGAAATCAGTTATAATCAGTAACTTGAAAATCACGAGGCGTACATGAAGAACTTGCCCTAATAGAAGTCACTTTTCGTTAGAATATTAAAATAGATTATTGCCATCAGTGGTCCTTAGGTTACATAGAGATAACATTCATACTCATATTGATACTTTTATATTGAATGTAAATCTTGTACTATTCTTTGACATATGTGAATTATGTCATGTACCTAGGCCCGTCATTTTGTAATAGTTGTCCACCTATGTATTATATGCCATCTCCTCATTAGTTTATATAGGGTCTGTTCGTGCTTTAATAAAGAAATAATGACCTTATCTCTCCAGCCTTACGTCAGCCATCTCAGGGGCCCCTGCGTCATCTGATGATTAGTATAGTAAACTCACGCTAAGGACGAGAGTCTTAACATCCCTTTATAAAATGTGTCCACGGTAAGTCCATTAATGTTTCCCGCTTTTATTTATATCATTGTCATATGGTGGATGTTAAGTTGTCCAACTCATCTGAGCTATCTCTTTCCTATTGGTTAAGGTTTTTAAATGACCGATTATTCAAATAGGACCTGTTATATATATCCCAATTCCGGTATATATGTAATTGGATTTGAGAGAATCTTGATAGTGAATTCAGCTTCTTATTTAAATATACTTCCGATTACACTCATTATTTAAGGAAGGTTTTACATGTGTAGGTTAGTTTTGATGTTTACTTTTGGAAGGTAAATAGTAAAGATAAAACTTCAAAATTAAATAACTATAGTGATCATAAGATGCGAATTTCAGATAATATCATACGTAAATCGCTTAAGACGTGATATGGTCCATCGCTACCTTAAAGTTATGGTATAAGGAGAGATGATTTTTTGATCTATTACTGACGGTAATATACCTATTCTATACTGACCTTCAGACCATATAAGTAAAACTGATATATAATCTACTCGAAAATATATAATATATAATCCATACTATAAGGTATTATATATCCTTCTAACACACCATTAAATTCAGCAGCCTCCATCAGTTTCGTTGACGTCTTTCCTATATGACCTACGAACGTGTTAGTGGGATGTGATTAGCTACTAAATTATATCCCACTCTCTATACGAATTATAAGTATATAGTAGAAATATGGTCGATACCTGTGAGTAATTATCCAAGTACGTCGTTTTCCAGTGCGATTCCTTGAGGCTCATAAGTAAAATAGAAACCTAAATTGATCTATGAATAACTGTTGGATAAGCAGGATATATATTATAAGACCAGTAAATCCACTCTATATTTACAGCTCCTAGTGGTTCCTGTTCCGAAAATACCTTGAACTATGTAGGTTAAAGTTGCGTATTATGTATATAGACTACCCGGAAATTAAATAGTGTTAACTAATAGAACAGATCATTCCCCTTATACTAATACCTATAGATATGGATTTTAATAATAGTGAAATTTCCTATTAAATTTAATACTTAATCAGATAAATCATTATATATAGTAGTTTATGTAATACAGTTAGGCCATGGAATACCCGACAGTATGTTATGAAAAATAAATTACTGTTCATTTATTTTACCACATACTCTACATATTGACTACCAGTGTTTATGAAGTATTTATTAGGAATATTGCCCTTTGGTGTAAAAATAAATAACATTATATTGGTGTACATATTTTCCAAGCAACATTTTACTATTCTCAACGTTGAGAATGATGTTTGGCTATAGTTAGAGGGAATATAAATTCCATGGTATTCCTCAAGTAATTAGATTATACTTATAGTAATGATATTATTATCCTTCATCACTAAGTTCAAAATCAAAGATGGATTAATCTTCAGTATTTACCTTTGGATTACGTGTTACCTGGCTGCTAACTAGGAGAGATAATAGTATGGCGATAAACTTTAACCCAAGTGTAAAACCAGGCTTTGTACTACTGAGTGCGAGTTCTGTGTGGTCGTCTACTTAAAAAGGAGAGGATATGTATGGGTACTTCGAAGTCTCAGAAATAAATCAAAGGGCTAGTTAGGTAAATTTCACGTCCCGACTTCGGTGTATATTATTAAAAATACAAAATTACGTCACTAGATTTTTAGTGTGAAATGGTTAAATTTATAGTATGCGAACATTATATTACTCCAACTTGTTCTCAGATTCTATAAGTAAGCCTTTTTCAATGTCAATACAGGCTGTAGTATTACCTATAATACTCACTTGGAGACAACCTCAGGTGATAGTGTCAGCTCAGTGCCTTATATATATTTACGAACCAACTCTATTAAATAAAAATACGCCTTTATTACTAACCCCACTCAATTTGTTATTATTCTCCCTACCGATTATATCCTCAAAGCAGGTTTCTCCTTATTTGGAGCTCCCCATGTTGATAGCTTCAGACCTCGGGGCTGGTGTACTTGCCTTTCCCAATAATCCCAAGACGGCTGACGGCATAACCAATTTGACTTTTTATTTCTATGTAACCTTTTAATGCTGAGTACTCAGAAAATTATGGTAAGTAATTTGACAAAGACCCAACTCGCTTTGCATCCCACCTTAGAAAGGATCCAAAATACTCCCTTTAGAACTATCACAAGGTATAAAATTCATAATATATATACCGACCATCTGCCACCTCATCTTATTTACAAATTATGTAGTATTGAGATTGATGGCAAGGTTATACTCGGATACTTATTGAGAAGAAGCTTCTAATATAATGTAAATTAGAACTTTGATATCCGTTTTTCAATATAATTCAGGCTCACTATTAAATAAGTTAATATGTTGCTCGATGCTCTTTACCCGTAATCTCCCCGTAAATAGATTATAATATGGAAGAACCCGACGAAAATACTTCTTTGGATTTCATTCCTCCTGGATTTCTTTCCGATAGAAATCAGCAGAGGAGGGGACTCGTTATATAAATAAATATATATTTTCTCTTTATTTATATAATGATCTCATATGGATTTATTATATTACTGATGAGAACAATTATAGAGGTAAGAGATATGTTCCTTTATATATTATCGCTAGAATATTTACAAATAACATTCCGTTTAAAGTATATAAGCCCTATATCAGTAGGGTCAGTTCGGTTCAAAAAAGCTCCCTGAAATTATATAAAATTTGACCAGGTGTCAATTTGTCTAATACTCAGAAGTTATATTAATAACTTGCTTTTACAGATGTTTTTAAAGTTAACGTTATCAAAATATATTATAATTACCCATAATAAAATCTCCTTAATATATCTAGGATATATAAGTAAGTAATTACGCTGACTTGAATGGTGAAGCCCTGTTATTTATGTTTGCAGTGAATTCAACCTATAACTATCTGTCAGTCCCCTTCTAGGTGAATTGAATAAACTTTATAAATTTAATGAAAGTTCTGTGTTCAACTACTAATATAATGAGCAAAATGACTTATTTAGCAAAATGACTTATCTCAAACTAATAACCAGATAAGTTTTCTCTCTATCTTTCTTACTTTAGTCTCTTCATATACTTCCTTCTTAACCACCTATATTTAAAAAAACTATAAACATTTCCTATTTAATGAGTGCTCGTTGGATGCCTCAATGCTTACTGTTATAGTCAGATCGTCACAAATTTTCTCAAATTATGAGACGAATTATCACCCTCCATGAAGAAAATTTCTTGCTCTAAGATGATCTATTGTGTGTATGTATTCTCTGTGTATGAGTACAGACTAATTTAAAAAATTACAAACTAGATAAGAAAGTCTTGTGATTGCATTACCCAAAAATACAATCAAAAAGCGTTTATAGGTGTATATTATACTGTATAAATAAATTTTTCCTTAACAATATATATTATATATATATATATATAGTATATTATATATATATATAGTAACTATATATATATATATATATATGTATATATATCTATATATATAATATATATTATATTGTATGTATATTCATCTGAAAAAATTTTGTGATGTCATATGTACTGTTATATTAGGTATATAGTATATATATATATATATATATATATATATATATATATATTCATATATATATATATTATATATATATATAATATATATATATATTATATATTAAATATATATAATATATATATATAATATATATATATATTAGGAATATGTGTGTATATATATGTACATTGTACATATATATATACCGGTTCCTCCGCTCCAACGAGCTTGTCATGTACATGACAGGTTGTGGAGTGGCGGAGCTTTAAAACCTATTTTGCAGATTTTTCTGGTTCCTGATGAGAGAATTTCGCCATTGTCCAATCAGATGCTTATATCTGGATGTGTGGAGTCTTCATCTCTAAATCATAGGACTCCGTAATTATGGTTAAAATAAATTAAAAAGAATAAGGAAAAAAGGACTTTCCTCATATTGTTTTTTATTTTACAAAATGATAATATGCCATGATTTTAAGTAAGTTTTCATAGGTAGTTGTTCGTACAGGAGTTTTCGATGAATTAAAAAATTATTTGATGATCCTTTACTCTTACTATGTGGAAAGGAGATCATCGTAATACGCTGCTATAAAAAGTTCATTTTGAACAAAATAACACCACATATCATTTTGTCCTCCAACTCTTCTAAATAAAATTTAAAAAATTCTTTATTACAATTTAGTACTTGCTTCCCTTTCTTTTTGGTTTTAAATGCTTAGTCAGTTTCTCAGAGTTATAGTGAGACCGTTTTAAATTGTGGGTCCACTCTGAGAAAAGTGAAGAGGGGAAATGATGATTAGTTTTACTCTGGATTCATTTCGTTCTCACTGACTGGGACTATTGACAATTAATACCTTAGCATAGAATATTTATTTTGTGCATTTTTTATTTTTATCATAAAATCCTACGCATGATCTCGATTACTGCCAATATTTGTATTTTTTCAGAATGGATAGCCGAAGTAAAAATCTCTGTCGGTTCCCAGAGTACCCAGACTAGTCAACTCCTCAGGATGCCTGTGGTTACGTCAGAAGTTTCTGTTGTTACTAATGGTCTCTGCCCTAATGACACTAAATGTAGACCATAGTCATATGGTCCCTGACAAGATGGTTGAAACAATGCAGGATCGGGGCAAAACACTGCAACCATATATGAACCTGTTGATGATCTGGACCCTGTGATGATCTGTCCGTGGATGTTATTTCCGGGGTCATGATCAAGATTTCTGAGTTCAAACTACAGATATATAGGGTCTCACTATACAAGATTTATACGCTTTTAAACAAAGCGTATCTTCTAGGAATTGGATCGTTAAATGCAAATTATTGGTCTCATTTGATTTGGAATCTTGTATGGTTCGGACACAACTCAACAAGTAATAATGGTAACCAGAAGAAAGAACTGGGTCCGAAAAGGAAACCGAGCAAATTGCCTTTCACCATGCATAGACAGAGTCGATATTAAAAGGCGTGTATGCGATTAGGTATTAGTAATAATATTGAAGAAAA
>JABUQX010046946.1:0-47667 GCA_015478945.1 Trachelipus rathkii
AGAAGATGTGAGATTGCATCCTAAAGAACAGACATAGAGTGTTACAGCGTTACAAATATCTACCGTACACGAGGTGTGTGACAATTGTAGTATGCAGTAGCCCTTGAATAATGTTTAGGTATTACTTAGGAGCAGATTATTACCTGTTGTTCTTATGAGAAAATTAAAAAACCTGAAACCTTCTGAAAAACGTAAACTGATCTGTGAAGATGAAAAATTTTAACAAAGTATATGCAGAAGTATGCTAAAGTCTTATAAAGGAAGCTGTTCTGCTTAAATCTGAGGACCTGGCTAAGTGAGATGTGGTGTATATGGTAGTTTGCGTCTGGTCGTCGATTGAGTTATTAAAGGTGTCAGCTTAAGGTAAAAAACTTGGTGTGTCTGGTTTAACTTGTTAAGAAAATTGTTATAAGAAATAAAAAGAAGTTACTTGAGCAGAATGTTTGAGAGGTCGGGGAGGTGTGTGCATTCACAAACGTTTAACTCTTTTCTGTTGTATATGCCCCTATGATAGTACCTAAGTGCTTGCGCATATGTGAAGAGGAGTGTTTTTACGCTACAGACGATTATGAGACAGATGAAATATAAACAGAAACCGGCTACCTCGTGTACAACATGCAAGCAACAATCAACTATACAACAACCAAACAACAACAACTAACAACAAGCAGACAACAACAACAACAAACAACACAACAATTCGAACAGACCTCAATCATACCATCAAGTTTACCACAGGATCGGCGTATAACCTGTATCAGCATTGGCTCCACATCAAACCTTTGAGTTTTACGGATATGATCCACCAAGTTGTAGGTGCAGGATAATAATTACGCAGAGGAGTTGTATCGAATATTAAACTCGGATTGTTAACATTCATTGAAAAACAAGAATTCCCGTTTTAACAGATGAGCGCACTTCGTAGCCTAAAAAGTTTTATTAAATTTCACTCTAAGGAAGATTCAGCTCTAGACCTATAATTACTAAGATTGAGCGTGAAATAGAGAAGATAATGTTTTAAACGAGTATTTTGGAGGAAGCTTCACCAACTGAAGGATAAGTGAAAACGGTTTAGCTCTATATAATATTTAAAAGATCATATTACATGAACGAGCACGGTCATAATCAGTTATTCGACGGAGAAACAATAGATGAGCTCGCAATATTGTGACTTGAGTATCCGATCCTCTCCGTGATTTCGGAAGAAGTGTGATCCTGTTGATAGGAGGAGCAGGATCAAATGAACAAAACTTCAGACTATTAATTTTCCGAGATATTTAATCCATAAATAAACAAAGATTGTCGGAATCTGGATAATATTGCCATGTGTCTTCCTAGACCAATGATGGTCGAGTCCCTCTGGTACATTCTTTTGCCTCGGACAGTAAAGTAATAAGAAGAAACATTCATTACGTGTCAAGTGCCGGTAGAGATAGGAAGAAAGTAACCATAACAACGCGTCAAAAATGGATTAGTTCCTACATTATTTATTGTACTTTATTATATGATTGTATAATTTGTAATTTATAAAGTAATATTGTATAACCTTGTTATCTTTCTGTATACATCTGCTAGTGTTTTTATGATTTAAAATAGTTAAGTATTATTTTCGTAGTTAAGAATAAATATTTCATATAGACATTGGGTTTTTATATCACATTTCAGTATAAATGAATATTATTTTTATTGTTAACATCATTGTGAGTCATGGAGGCTAAGGAGGCGGTCGATAAATTTTACTTTGATGTGAAACAGCCATGCAGTTACGGTGGTTTTTCAAGGTTTCGCATCAACTGTTTCCTCAAAGTTTAATTAAAAAAGAATTGAAAAATTGGCAGCGAAACAAAAACAAGAAGTAATAAACCTTATACGAAAAACATTTCCGGACACGAAAACCATAGCCCCCCACTTAGATAACGTCTGGCAGTTAGCATTTGACAGATATTGATTATTAATATAAATCTTACAATGAGGGGTATTCATATATTCTTTTGTGAACAATAGATCGTATCATTCCAGATAACTTATGGTTAAGTTGCTTTAAAAGATCAACAAATTCAAAGACTGGTTGTCTGGCAGCAGTCAGAGAAATTATCATAATGCTATGAGTGACAGATATCCCCAATGTGATGGACAGATAAAGGAAACAGAGTTTTTAAGGCAGGGACGTTTCAAGAATTATTACAGAGTATGACATAGGTACTTACAACACATTTTCAGTTATAAAGGAGCATAGTGATAAGAGTACAAAGAACTTATAAAAGGAAAGAATCATAGACTATTTCACGAAGATGAAGACATTTAAATATTTCGACTATACTGACAAGACCTGGCTTACTCCTATAATTCGATCTTTATATCATAGAACGACTTAAGAAATACCCCAGTAGTAGATGGTGAGGATGTCGGAATACCTTGCTGTACCATTAGTCAACGTTCAGATTGGAAAATATAAAAGGATTAGATCGACGTTGGTTGGGTTTAAACGCGTGGGAAGATTTATTGTGGAGAGTATCCAGGACTGATGCGAAAGACGTTTTCGAGAAAAGGTATGTGAACCTTGATGGTCTTGAGAGATAGTTTTTAAAGTTAGTCAGTACCTGTCAAGTAGTAGTCTCCTCGTGTGGTCGAGAGAGTGTTCGTGTGTTGTTTTGGAGTTGTGTAAAGATATGGTAAATTATTAGTCTGATCTGTTGTAGGATGTTAGATGTGAATAAATGTAAAAGGAGGAGGGCTGATTTGAAACAAGAAATTTACAAAAAATGACATTGTTGACCTCTAAGATCACGTTAGTATAGAATTAGAAAAAATAGTTAGGGATCTTACAGAAAATGGAATAAAATAACAGTAATCTTGTCAAATGGATGTATGGTTAGCCTAGAAGTTTAAATAGGTTATTAAAGCTAGTCGAGGAATAAGAAACATTGATCAGTGTTTACTTTGTGAAATATTGAGTAAGTGTGATTGATCATTTCTATTTATACGTTGCCGTCATCGCTTCGTATGGATCGGGTAATCATCCTAGAGAAATAAAAGTTATCAACTTTACTCACTAGAGTGTATTTGAGTTGTTGTGCCCAATAAGATCTCTTGAAACGAGAAATGTTATGAGTAGAGGTTGAAGCGAAATAATATTGTATGTGGCGCGTAATCGAGAATATTGCCTGAGTTCTCACATATGGCATTTAATGGATATGTTTATGGAAATGCTGGAATCCTGAAACAACGTTATAGAAAGTGTTATTTAAAAAACCTTAACTGTCTGATTTAGTGGATGTGTGATTTCGTTGGTGAGAGATGACCCTGAGATATTAGTTTCTTTTGGAAGAGCATATTTAGAATAAATCCGAGTCTCTATAAATCGCTTACCGAATGTGTTTCATAGACTTAAACAACAATTTGAATCAAGTCGTGCATATTGCTAAAGATTTAGTCACCTTTATAGTTAAATGAAACATTCAACTGACGACCAATGTATTAATCACCTGTAAAGTCTCAAAGCTCTAAGTAAACCGAAAGATAGAATTGTTCATTATTCCACACTTCAGACTGGGTTTCGTACATTGTAGTTTACTTTACGTGATGAACACAATATTGAGTAATTATACGAATCAAAGCGCCTTCTATAATGAATTATTAACTGGTATATCTCCTACGATGGAAGAGTATATTGAATAAACTTGTAGCAAAACACAATACCGAGGATTCATTACATTTTGTATGTGATCTTTCATCAAAGATGTTACATGACCCAGGTGGTAGCGTATTTGACAGCGATATGGTAAAACCGCAGCTATGTTTGATATACACTAAGCGCTCAATTACTTAAGAGTGATCACATTTCCTAAAGAATACAGAGTTATATAGTTTCCTAGTGTATCACTATATACCGTCGATATGAATGTCTCATTTAAAAACAGGTGAAGTGTACTAAAGAGATGTCGAAGGCAACCCATACCCATTCACAGTTGGGACAGCAGTGTGTAAAGTAAATAAGAAAGAAGCTTCCGTTAAATAAAAGTGAATGGAAAGAGAAAGGAGTCTTCAGGGTTCAAGAATGCAAAGCGTGGTATGGTTTAGGGTGGATTTTTCGCTTCGTTGTTCCGACGTGCTATCCCCTTTGTTAATATCAGGAGGTAAATACGTAGTTTTGCTAAAAAAGCAGCTAGGACCGGTATAGACAGCTACCAGGATTATTAATTGGGGGTGTCGAGCTCCTCGTAACGGCTGTAAAACCCCGTCGACTAACCGTCTTCGATGAATTTAGATGATGTTAAAACGAAAAATACGGGCCGTTAAAGATTGCACTGGTCTAAGTATAGGTCGGCTTAAAAGAACCTATAGAAGAGGAATAGAAAGGACCACTAAAGAAAATAGGTGTTATTGAGTGTCGGCTCTCTAATAGTAACTAGTGCTCAAGTGGTTAACTTTTAATATAAAGGATTGAACAACCTTAGCTATTCGTTATAAAGGAATGTTTAAACAAAATCTCTGTCCTCATATATCTCAGACGACAGTACCGAGCAAGATGCATTTGCACCTCATCCGCTCCAGGTCCAGAGTGTTGTACTCTAAGATGAATTGGATCTATTCTCATGAACCCAACACAGATCAAGTGTGAGTGAATCCAAATTCATTAAGTAGAACACAACTCTTCCGTTCACGGAGCAATCACAAATACTGTAGGTATCCTCTCGAATTCAATATCGCCTCTCCCGGGCACTCAAGACCAATATCTTAGTATCCTTCGAATGTGTTTTTATATCTGAAGACTAAACTGGTGAATGAGGATGGTTCAGATCTGTCAGCAGGAAACCGATCCGTAGTATCCCGAGACAAATTTTCTGTATAGATGTATCAAATTGATAGTGCTGATAATTGTACTCATAAAAAGCAAATATCTCAAAACTAGTTAAAATAGTATATAGTTGTATTTATTATTTGAGACTTTCTATAATCTTTATACTTTATTCATTCCTATTTGCATTGCATTGATTTGGAGATAATAATGTAAAAGCTGTTGAGAAACATAGAACCAACGCATCTTAAATCAAAAAATAACAGCGTATCGAGTATGTATGGACGTTGTAAAGTCGGTGATATTATTTCCCTTCGAGGAAAGACTTATTTATCCCTCTATGGACTTTGCCCGCTAATCAGGTTATACCATATTCACCTACTCGATTGCCCTCAGGTTCAATATCAGTGTTTACAAAATGGCATGTCCAGTAAGTCTCTTATCTAACATTACTTGGACGCTTATTCTTTATGGTACGTAAGTGAATTATCTCCCATTAAACATAGGAAATCGAGAAATATGCGCTCTTTGACTGTATACTGCTAAATTATCCAATCAAGTAGAATTGAGTCTTAAAATCTTTTAAACCTTCTACCGTCAAACGGCTTATCGTAGTCATTAACTTATTACCTAGACATCGCAATTGTAGCTTTCCTCAGAAAGTAATAATAGGAATTGTAGGAACACGATGCTATTCTGGAAACTATGGGTAAAGTGTCTTGCCTTTATAATTTAACTCCATTTTCGGACTTAGAGTATCAGTTTGCATGTCGAATGTGTCAACTCCATGTTACGGTCGTGATTATGAGATGATATATCGTAAGGCGTCCATTCTCAACGTTGCGCGTTTTCTTTACGATTAATAGGCCAATACTGGATCTTGTATGTAATAAGCGTGTAACAGGTATCGATTCTCTGATGACTGTATGCTTGAAATAACTAGTAATTTGTTATATCCGCGTACGATTTCTTCTACGAGCTGATCTTTCAAAATGAGCATGTTAATTTGCTTAATTCATCTCAATATCCTAAGAAATATGGAACATTAGGACTGATTAATCTTCAAATTTGCGGATCAAAGTTTTGACTATCCTCAATCTCAGTTTTGGGTGTGATCTGGAGCATTCCTTCAAATCATTCTGAGATGTGTACAGAGTTTCGAGAATTATAATTCTTGAATGTATTGTTAAAGATTTGAATGAAGAAGAGGATATTAAATTTCTTTAGAAAACTGAAAGAAGATTTTGTTAGGTTGTATTCGCTCTTGTATATTTGAACTTCTAGTTCTCTGTGAAATTGGTATAGCCGTTGACTCGTGACTTTATTCTTCTAAATTTCACTCTCCTATGGGGATGTACGAGCCATTGACATCTGGATATAGCAGTTGTATAACGAATGAAAGAATATTATTTTTTGTAGTTATTTTTTTTGACTCTCTGTATTTAGATTTTATGTTTAGTAATTCATTATGTAACTATTTTTTTTACACACAAATATAATAATGTTCAATATGTTAAGACCTTATGGTTTCCTGAACAACATATCAATTCTAATTTTATGGCGGCTGTATACTGTGATTATTTCATTATAGTGTTTTAAATAATGTTTCTTTTATAAAATTGTAAATATATTTGATGCTAAAAATTATATGTCACGAATTATGTAGTTTGGCACTTAATGTTATAAACTGCCTTTAAAATGAAAAACTTGTGTTTTCTTTCCATGCTTAACCTAATGAACTATTGTTTTATACTAAAAGAAAAATATGACATGAATCGAATAGATCAATAGATCATTAGCTCATTGGGTGGTTGTACGATAGTTTGATTTACTGATTTACGCTTTCCTTAGGGGTAGTAAAACATAACAATTTAAACTGAACAATATGACTTGAAGCTCATAGAGAATTCAATAGCTGTGTAGAGAGGCGTGTTGGCATAGCTGGTTTGATTTACTGAATTTACTGCTTTAGGGTAATGTAAAAACCGTAAAATTTTTACGTTATAGAACATGAAAAGTGTCTCAAAATTTGTAGTAAATACAAACACAATATAATTATATATATATTATATATATATATATTATATATATAAATAATATAGATATATATTATATATATATATATATAATATAATATATATAATATATATATATATTATATAATATATATATAATTATATATAGTATATATATTATTATTATTATTATTATTATTATTATTATTATTAATTATGCTGATCGGACTGGCGTGCTACTGTTCCGCATCTTGCGCGGCGGCGTGGCGCTGCGGCTGCCACCGCGCCCGACAGGCGGTCAGCTACACACCGGTCACATTCGACCGAAGGGCACTCTACCAGACTTCAGCTACTTTCTTGAAGTAGCTGCAGCTACTTTCATAAAGTAAGCCTTGAATAGCTCAGCTACTTCATGGGACTGGCTTACGCCTCTTACACGGGGCTAAGTTAGGCCTAAAAGCGTTATGCGTGATCTGACGCCGTAGCAAAGGGGGTGGAAAACAAAGGGGTATGGTAAAAATCGTGCTCGGTTGAATGTGCATGAGCTTGCGCTCACGCACAGCAGACACTCACTCACGGACAGGCGGAATGAACTAGAAAATTCAAGGGCCCGCCTGGGGGCGCAGACCCAGGGTAAAACCCCAAGTACAGTAGAAATAGCTCCTACATGGGGAGCCCATGAATATCATCAGGGAAGACCCGAGTTCCAGGGCCTCGAGCCCTGGTCCGCCTATAAGTCATCAGGCGTAGGTGAGAACAAGGGGGTAGGTAGAAATAACATAACGCTCATTTGAAAGGACGTGAACGCATGCTGTTCAAGTAGCGCAATGTACTCACGGCACGTTCATGGCGAATTAATAGAAATAGGGGACGCGCCTAGGGGGGACCGGACCTTCCAGGGTGGAGCCCCAGCGCGCGAAAGGATGCCCCAAAAGATTAGCCACTCGGGAGTATGCTTCAAAAAGTGCCTCCTAAGCAACGCTGGGGTTACAGGGTACCCGGAAGAGTACTATCCTTCCTTCTAACTTGTCATGGTAAACGTACTTATATAATATATATATATATATAATATATAAATATATATATATATTATATATATATATTATATATTATCATAGTATAATAATATATATTATATAATATATATATATATATAATATTATATATATATATATTATACTAATATTATATTATATTAATATATATAATACAGATATATATAATATTAAATAATATATATATATATATAATATATATAAATTATATAATAATATATATATATATATATATGATAATATATATATATATTATATATATATATATATATTATATATATATATATAGTATATATTATATACTTATATATACTGTATATATATATATATATATATAGATATATATATATATAATTATATATATATATATATAAATAATATATTAATATATATAGTATATATAATATATATATTATATATATATATATATATTATATATATATAATATAATATATAATTTATATACTATATACTGTAGTAATAATGAAGAAATGCGTAAATAAGATAATAAAGATATATATATATATTATAGTAATATATATATATATATATAAATATAGATTAATATATTATATATATATATATATATATATAATATATATAATATGTATATAGTATATTATAATATAATATATATATATATATTTATATGGGGCGTCACATTCATTTTTGCGGGATTGGGACAGCCTGCTAATTTCGCCTCTATTCTAGTCATTTGTTGCCTATAACCAAAAGATCGTAGAGGTTTAGAGGTTTAGAAACATTTCTTTCTTTGTTTAAAAATATGGTTTTATTTAATTAATATATTTTAAACATAAATTTAAATTTCGTAGCTGGTAGGAAGAAAGTCTTTCGTTGTTTGTGTCATCAGCTGGAAAGCTAAAAACGAAATAGCTATTGTTTATTCTATTCAATGGAATTGCCACATTCTCAGAATCATTATAAAATAATTTCAATTTATAATAAATAATCAATTAAACTGTTAATTTTTTCCACAGATCTTTTAAAGTAATGCCCAACTTAAGACTTTAATATAATTCATAAACGTTATCCCAAAAATGAAAAATTATTACGATGAAAAAGAAAACTAATTTTTTAAGGTAACTATTTTAAAGTTTTAATTATTAATTTTCATAATGTGATTTCAATGTTTATTTAAACTGTAAAGTTTAAACTTTAAAACATTTATTTTGGTAATGAATAATAGATGCTAAATATTTTTTTAGAATATAACCTAAATTTTATACTATATTATAACATATCATATAAATAAATTATATAAAAATATAAATGCATAATTATATAAATCACATAAGTAAATTAAATTATACATAAATTATATATTAATCAATATAATATCCCTTTAAACAGAAGTTCTTAACTTTTGCTTTATTTAGCACGGACCCCCTCAAAATATTTTTCCCCCTCGGACTCCCTTTAAATTTTTTCCCCTCGAACACCGAGATTTAACAAGATTTAAAATCCAAAAATGAATAAAATATTTAAATATTTATTGAAAATTCTTTTGAATAGTCTTCTACTATTTATTGGAGATAAGGAAACATACTGTTATTATTTATTATAATTATAGGAAAAAAATTTCGAGAAAAAAACGAAACTGGACTTTTTTAATAATAAAAAAACGTCCAAAATTCTTTAAGAATAGCTTACCTTCTTTATACAAACAAGCAGAACAAATTTATTCAACGTTTCCCTTTTATTTCATATATATATAGTGATAATATATATAATATATATAATATATATATATATATATAATTATATATAAATGATATATATATATATATATATATTATATATATCTATATTATATATTAATATATATATATATATTATTATATATATATAAGATATATTAGGCCAATTTTACATAGACTGGACAGATTCGATTTTTCTTTCCGTTTGGTTGCCGAGATCATTGTGTTACAGAATTTTGCCTTCGCGAACTGTCCTTTAATGCGCTAAAGGAAAATTATTTTAGGTGTGTAAACTTATAAGGAATTATATATTGATAAGTATATTATATTTATAGATATGATGTATATATAATATATATATATGATGAGATATATTATATATGTATATATGGTAATTATATAGTAGATTATATATATATATAATTATTATATATATATATATATATATATAACTTATTCTATAAAATATAAATTGTCTTTCGCATAAAAGAAGTCGGAAGGTAAAATTTGTAAGATCTCGCACCAGCGAATAGAAATTGACTGTTCTCACTCTAGTACATATAATAATAAATATATATATATATATATATAATATATATATATAATATATATATACATATATATATATGATATATATATATTATATATATATATAGTATATATGAATCTGTGATCTACCTAACCAAAAGCTTATCCTACCATAGACTTAATAGCCTCCCTCAGTACGGACCTAACCTATGGATCTTGTTTAGCCCCCAGTAAGACCTATCCTAAATAGGATCTTGTTTAGCCCCAGTAGGACCTATCCTGATAGGAGTTGTTACTCCCAAGTAGCACCTACCTAATATATTTTTTGTTAGGTCAGTTAACGGTGCAGCTATAGTTGAATAATTTGAAGCCATTTGAAGATTTATATATAGTAATAGTATATATAGATTATATTAAATATATATATATATATATATATATAACTATATATTATACTATTATAGTATATATATACTATATATTATAATAATATAGATAAATATATATAATATATTATATATTACTTAATCTTAAACTTTTATTAAAAAGCAGGCGAGAGTTAAACCAAAAATACCCCTTCAGGACATTTTAAATTTAAAATTGCTTCGACAATTACTTTTAGTACAGCCTGGAAATAAAATTTAAAACTTTCATAATAAATACTACATTCCCTATCACAAACACCAAGTTTTAGACCTCTAAAATTAACTTATAAACATTATAAATGCTAGCAATCGTTGCTTTATCAGAAAATAAGCAATCGAACGTCTAATCACATCCATTTTTCAATTATAGGTCATATAAGAACTGCTTCGAATAACTTCCGAATAATGTTTTACTTTTAAATAAAAAGACAAATTCTAACAAAACTGGACAATTCTGGCAACTCTTCGAGTTAAAACAATATCCGTTAGTTGCTTATCGTAATATAAGCCCATATATATAAATTATATATATATATATTATAATATTATATATATATATATATATATATATATATATATATATATATATATATATATAGTAGTGAGATATCAACTTCAGCGCTACTCTCAGTGTATATATATCTGCCCGGGAAAGGACTTTCACTTTTTGACGAAGTAAAAAAGTGAAGGTCATAGTATATTCTAGCGTGGGTTAGGTTTATCGGTAGCCAATCCATAAATTTGGCCTGCGCACTATAGGTGGTGACGTAACCTCATCGTAGAGTAGGTTACGCGCACCATGGAGGGGGTGATGGCCTCCTGAAAATCCAGGAATGACCTGTAGCAAGGCTGAAATTTGGAGATGGTATAGAGGAGGAATGAGCAAGTAAGATTCGGATACGGATTCGGATTTGGCTCCGGCACCGGTGCTGGAGCCGCGTGCGTGGCGAGTTAGTAAATATTTCTGTTATATCTTGGTTCTGGTGGGACACTTCTTATTTTGTTGATGTTGGTATTTCTGAACCCGTAGATTGCTCGAATATGAGGTTATAAGTTCTTAAAAGGGTGTATGGGGACTCCCTTCGGGGGTCCATAGAAGAAATGGACGGAATGCATAAGAGAAGTAGAGGAAGGAGTCGGAGTCGGAGAAGGAGTTAGGGTCAGAGGAGTCGGAGCCGAGGTCGGCAACCGGTGCTGGAGCCGGTGCGGTGCTGAGTTAATAAATATTCGTTTAGTCCCATATTTGGTAATCAAAAGTAGAGTCTATAAGGTGGTAGTAATTCGAATATAGGGTCGTAACGTTCGTAAAGGGTGTCTGTGAACCCCCCGGAGGGGGTTCAAAGAAGAAATGCACAGAATGCAAAACAGAAGAAGATGGAGGAAGGAAGAAGGAGGGAGGGGGAAGGATGTATCTTACAAAGATAACCCGTTTTCTAAAGGATGAAGATGGACATTTCTATTTTCAAATCTAGTTTTTTTCTTATCAACATTAACTAAAATATATTGTTTGCTATTTTTATTTATAAGTTTCATTTTACAATTATTCTTTGTGTTAATTTAAATTTTGCAATTTATTTTCAATTTTTTATTACATTTTATTTATTTTTTAATTTATTTTTATTTTTTGCTTAAAACATTTTGTTTTTTCTAAAAATTTTATTCTTCTCATGTAAAAATTTGCGTTTTTACACACCCTAATGTAGTAGATCAGTAAGTAAATCAGTAAATCAAACCACCCACCCTACCCATAATCTATGATCTTGATTCAAGTTATATTTTGCATAACATAACACAATTTTTGTATTTCTTTTTTTTATTTGCTTTATAAAATTAATTTTTTAACACCAATTTTTTATACTTTATGTTTTATAACTTAAAAAATTTGTGTTTTTACATCCCTAAAGCAGTAAATCAGTAAACCAAACCACCCACCCCACCCCACCCATGATCTATTGATCTATTGCTTCAAATCATATTTTGAATAACATAACACAAAACTTTTATTTATTTTATTTTATTTGTTTAAAAATATATTTTTTACTAATTTTTTTATTTTTTTATGTTTATAACTTAAAAAATTTGCGTTTTTACATACCCAAAGCAGTAAATCAGTAAATCAAACTCCATCCATCTACCTTCCTACATATCTATTGATCTATAACTATTGATCAAGTCATATTTTGTATAATATAACCCAATTTCATTTAGTTTGTATTTATTTTATTTGTGTTAAAAATATATTTTTTTCTAAAATTATTTATTCTTTATGTTTATATACTTTAAAATACGTGCATTATGTTGTACACCATCTAAGAGCAGTAAATCAGTAAATTAAAAACCCACACCAACCCTCCAACCCAACCATCTCCACCGTCGCATGATCTATGAATTCGAAGTCATATTTGTTTTTAAAATAGCAAAACCACAAAACTTATATGTATTTTTTGTTTAATTTGTTTAAATCATTTTTGTTTACTAAAAATTTTATTCTTTTTACGTCTTATGAACAAAAATAAACTTGCTGTTTTTACATACCCTAGAGCAGTAATCAGTAAATCAAACCTACCTCCCCCCACACCCTCCTATCCATCCATCACTTGCATTTATTCCTGCAGGTTTGTCCTGATTCTTATTTTGGATCTTATTTTGATTTCAAGTTTTCTATTTATTTAATTACTATCTATGATCATAAACTTGTTTATTTATTTGTTTACTTTGTTTATATATTAATTTTGTTGTTTTTACTAAATTTTTTATTCTTATGTGTTTAGTGAATCTTTAATATCGAACTTTGGTTCGTTTTTTTAACATAAATCCATCTATAATTGTCATGTTAAATGACAGTTTTAAATTTCAATACCTTAAAGTCTCCATCCACGCATCTCCTCGCTACTTCTCCTTTGTTCCTTCACGCTCGTTCATTTTATCTAAAGTTGATCTATTGATTCAGGGTCACATTTTCGAGTAAATCATTCTGCGATAAACCATAACAAAAAATAGTTCTTTATATAATCCTGACCAACGAATATATGCTAACGAACAAAGTTTTTTACATAAAAAAACTAACATAGCATACCCTGAACTCAAGAATATAATGTACAACGACAAATCTAAGACATATTCCTAAGCACGAAATAGAACTGCTACAGTGGCAAGTTCCATACGTAACACAGTAAAGTAACTAACATGCATACAATTTTTACATTAACATCGTAATATTTTAACAAACATTATCATAACCTTACCTAACTAGCTCATAATTCCCAACGAATAATTGCAAAACATAACAAAGTTTATCCAAACATAACAATAAATAATAAGTTCTTGGAAAAAATATCATAGTAATTTGTAATAGTTTACTGAACCTAAAAGCAGTAAATCAGTAATATCAAGACACATCCCGCCTCCCTTCCCCCTCCCACCCATTCTCATCCACGATCGATTATATCTATTGATCTAGTTGATCAAGTCAATTTTTAAAAAACTGTCATTCGGATTGAAAACATATAAAAATACAGTTCTTTATATACTCTGACCAACAAATATATGCTAACGTAACTAAGTTTTGACATCAATAAAGCTACCCAAATCAGAACCAGAACAAGGAATATAATGTAACAAAACGACAAACCATAACATACCTTACGCTATGATCGAAACATCTAACATTAACAAAGTTCCATACTTAACAACATTAAAGTGACTAACACAGCAGGCAAAACACATTGAAATTCTTTCTGAGAAAACAAACGCGCAAACATCTTCATGGCACTTCGACAATCACATAGTAATATATAAAGATAAAATGTACATTAACCTTTCGCCAATTCTAATACTAACCAACGAATTATGCTAGACTCTGAACAATGTTTTTACCATATTAACATAGTAAAAATTTAAACACCAAATAAATTATTTTTACCATAACCTCACCTAACTATCATAAACCCCAACAAATAACCAAACATAACAAAGTGTTATCCAAACATAACATATAAAAGTAAGTTCTTTGAATAAAATAGGTCATAGTAAAGTGTAATAGTTGACTGAACCTAAAGAGCTAAAATCAGTACAATCCCGTAAATCAAAGCCATCCGCCCCTCCCCTCCACCCTCCCACACTCGCCCACCTTAACGACAATCTTTGGTGCCAAGAAAAATTTTCACGTATTTATCTGTGCTAAATAATAACAATAAAAAGAAGTATGAATCACACAATTCTAACGAATATACAACGTAACAAAGTTTTGACATCAAATAAGCTAACATATAATAACCTGAACTACGAAATAATTACAACGACAACTTAACACACCTTATGAAATGAAAAACACTACATTTATAACAAAAGTTCACACACTTAAGCAACAGGTTAAAGTGACTACAGCATAGTATATGGCAAAACGTAACCTATCACGATTTTTCAGAAGGCATATCTCTAACATATCAACTGTTAATTTTATTCATTAACATGGGATAATTTAACAAAAATATTTATTCGATCAACCTTTGTCAATTTTCATACGCCAACGGAATATTAAGATAGACGTAACAAAGTTTTTTACATTATCGATAGTAATTCATTTAACAAATGGACTATTACCTTACCTAACGATCATAATCCCCAACAAATACATGCAAACATTTTTTTTCCCATAACATAACATAAAAATAAGTTTTTGCCAATAAAATAGTCACTATCAAGGTATACGTTTTACTTGATCCCTCAAAGCAGTAAATCAGTAAATCAAACACCACCCCATTCCCTTCTGATCCCTTGCCCATTCCCACGCCTTCTCATAAACCTATTGATCTATTGATTCAGTCATTAGTTTCGAGCTATCTTTTGGATAAACAGCGATAACAGTATAAAATAAGTTTTCTTTATATATCTGACCAACTGTATGTTATGCTAACGAACAAAGTTTTCACATCAATCAAAGCTAACATATCATATAACCTGAAACTAAGAATTAAATGTACAACGACAAAATCCAACATGAATTAAACACGAACTTACACACGAATAAACATCCAACATTAACAAAGTTCCATAACTTAAACAACAGTAAAGTAACTACATTGCCCTACAGAACGTAACCTAGTAACTAACATTTCATACAAAACTCAATCTATCCCCTACGTTCCAACATATCATCAACCAGTAAAGCAAGGTAATTATCAACAGAAATTTCCGATTAACAAGGTGTCCAAACCCTATCAAAGTCCAGCATCTAACGAACATGAAATTGGATCTACGCCTCATCAAAAAGTGTCTAGGCTTCAAATATAACATCATCTTGAACTATAAAACGTAGACATTAGCAAAAAATCTCTGTCAAACCTAACATTACTGTCAGCAATAAACTTTAGAATTAAGCCCTCGTTTCTGCACATCATCACCTAGACTAACACAGTAATATCTTGCAAAACTTATAATTCTGTAAAACAAAGCTAGTAATGATCGCTAGACAGATCTATAACAATGACCGTGAATAGAAAAAACTGCTAAATTAACACAATGTGTACAGCCCTATCAAAGACAAGATATTTTTCCAAATTTACATAAAATCAAAGTAACTTTAAACAAAGTTAACATGAACCCGTGTGCAAAAGTAGTACGTAACTCTATAATTACAATTTCCGTCAAATATAGTCTCTTACCCCTAACAAACATTAAACCTACCTTAGCAATAAATAGGGTTGAACTAGAATTACTAACAAAACTTAAACATATCATCGTGTGCATATGTCTTCTTAGAAAGATGAGCTCACTCATCAACATAACAAATCTCAATCTTTACTCAAAAATAAAGAGATAACAAAATATTATTTCATATTTAAATGCAAACCTTATTAATTATTATTATTATTATATTATTATTCATTACATTCATTATATATTATTATTATATTAGTAGTAGTAAGTAGTATAGATAGTAGTAGTAGTAGTAAATATATAAGTAGTAGTAGTAGCATATTTAATAATCATAACATAAGTAAATACCTTTCGTACGAATAAACAAGTCAACATTAACAAAAGTACACTGATTAATAGTCAGTAAAGTAACTAACCATAGCATCAACAAAGCGTAACCTATCCCTTACAACCCCTTACAAAGAAATTGCGAACTATCCATACTTACAAGGTTTGATGCTAGGTGACACAGCATGTTCATGTTAGGCTTACACGGCTGAGGTCTATCATTAGGGTTCCTTCATGTTGTATACATAAAGCTCAACGAAAGCGCTCAATCATCAACATAATCTCAATCTTTAGTATACATACATAACCGAACAATTTTCAACGACCTCGAGGTCGTTGAAGATCAACCCGCAGAGAGATGCATAAAGACCCATCTCGGGTACCCCGCGGCCAATCCCCCGAAAAAAAGGGGAATGGTTGGTAAACGGTCATAAGTGGCACATGCCCTTTGCGGGTTGTGCCCTTATGTATTCGCTTACACCCTCCCTTACCGCATACACCACCCCCTTCAGGGTACCTCCGAATGGTGTCTCCAACTCTCTATAGCGACTCTCTGAGTGATCTCCCATGTCAGTGGACCGAGTCTTGCTGAAAATTGTCGGTATGATAAGTAAAGATCGAGATGTTATGTGATAAGCTGAGGGCATTGCGTGAAAACTTTGTATAAACATGCAAATAATCCTAATGATAAGCCTACCGGGTAAGGCTAACTGTACCGTCATGTCAAATATTAGATTCATGAAGTATTATAGTTAGGTTCTTTGTAGGGAGTAGTTACGTTTTCTGATGCAATGGTAGTTACTTTGCCGCTATATAACCAGTGTAGTTTGTTCAATGTTGGCCTGTTTATCGTGCGTAAGTATCGTTATGTTCTTAGTTTACGGCGATTATTATGTTAGCTTAAACGGAGGTTAAAACTTTGTTATGCTATCGTTTATTCATCGTTTTTAATGACAAAATATTATGATATGACAAAATATTCTATGTTAATATAACTATTAACACAATGATATGGTGCCTAAGATATGATTAGAAATGGAGATAGCTAATTTATGTCAATTGTTAGTTACACTTTACCTTCGTTTAAGTAGTAACTTTGTTTAATGCTTAGCTAGAATTATCTATACGCAAGGTATGTTAGGTTTCGCTGTTGTTTAACCATTATGTCAAACGTTCAAGTTTAGCATTATTAGTTTTCAGTGCGATGTTAGGGTTCAGGATATGATAAAGTTTGTTTTTTAATGTGTTGTTAAATAATTCATTCTATTGTAAATGTAAAATTAACATTGATGTATTAGAGAAACGTTGTGTAATGTTTAAGTTTTCGGTTAGATAGGGTCTTCAGTTAAGTTTTTTGGATTGTAAATGACTCCATCCTTGGTCGTGAATAGCGCTTATTCTAACTATTAAGCGAAATTTGGGAAATATGCGGTTATATCCGATCGATTTGTCAACAATCGTTTTGTTGTAAAATAAAACTTATAAATACAAAAAGGGTTGTCTATTTGATAGCTATGTTAGCTAAGTTAATTATGTTACGTTTTGTTAAATATAACTATGGCAATGTGAAATTAACATTGATGTTAGAGACTTTAAATGAATTAACGTTTTTAAATATTACTTAATGCTAGCTGGTTATGATGTTTAGAAACTGTGGGCCTTCAGGTTAATGTTTTTGCCCAGTAATGTTAGGCTTGATCGAGAATTTTGGCTAATGTCTACGTTATTCATAGTTCAAAATGAATATTGTTATTTGCACATGCGTGATACTTGATTGATGAATGTAGTATCAATTGATAGTTCAAGATGCTGGTATCTTAATGATGTGGAAACTTGTTAAAGGATTGTTCCATTAGATACTGCTAGGCTCTGATGAACTATGTGAAAAAGTAGGGATAGAGTTGAACTTTATGATGCACACCATTGGATATGAGGTACGTTCTGTAATCAATGTAATTCTACTTTTACTGGTGTTCAGTAATGGAATTCTTGTTAATGTGGCAGGTTGTTCATTCGGCGTAAGGTAAAATGTTCGGTTTGTCGTTGTACGTTATATTCTTATTCAGGTTATGATATGTTTAAGCTTTATTGATGTGAAACTTTGTTATCTTAGCATATATTCGTTGTATTAATATTGTTGTCTAAAGATTAATGAATAAATTTTTTTAAAAATATACTTGAAATTAAAAACTGATAATGATTTTAGAGATATTGAAAAAGTGTGAATAGTTACGTTCTGTATGCAATTTAGTCACTTTACTGTTGTAAAGTATGGAACATTGTTAATGTTAGCCTTTATCGCGCGTAAGTATGTTAGGTTTGCCGTTGTACATTATATTCTAATTCAGGTTATATATGTTAGCTTTATTGATGTGAAAAACGTTGTTACGTTAGCATATTCGTTGTCAGTATGATGAAATTAGACAAGCTTATGATAAATTCTTGTTAAATATTACTATGATATTATTATTAAGGTAAAAATAACAATGAGATGTTAGAGATATGCTGAAAAAGTAAGAATAAGTTCTGTTTTAATGTAGTTACTTTACTGTCGTTGAGTGTGGAACTTTGTTATGTGCAGTTTATTCGTGCTAAGGTGTGTTAGTTTTCGCTGTACACTTATATTTAGTTCAAGTCTATGATATGTTAGCTCTATGATTGTATAAAACTTGTTAACGTGCATATATTCGTTTGGTCATATAGAAAGAACTTATTTTATGTTATGTTTATCGCCAAAAAATACTCGATAATAAAAATTATGACTTGAGTCACTAGATCAATAGATCAGGTAAAGGGTGACGTTAAGGCACGTGGGGTGGGCTTGGTCTGGATTTCATGAATACGCATATGACGTTTCAAGTTTGATTTGTGATTACATGAATAATTGCATTCAAAGAACTTATTTTATGTTATGTTTGGATAAAACTTTGCTATGTTTGCAATTATTCGCTGGGGATTATGAGAGCTAGCTAAGGTTAAGATAAATTTTTATTAAATATTAACTATGTAATGTAAACTCCTGTTACGTTAGCATATTTCGTTGGTTAGTATGATAATTATACAAGTTATAATAAATATTTGTTAAATATTACCACGTTACGTTAATGTAAAATTAACTTTACTCTTGTTAAGTATGGAACATTTTATTAATGTTAGCTGTTTATTCGCGCATGAGGTATGTTAGGTTTGTCGTTCTACATTATATTCTTAGTTCATGTTATGGTATATTAGCTTTATTGTATGTGAAAAGTCCTTACGTAGTCGGTAAATTCGTTTTCAGTTTATAAAAAACTTATTTTTATATTATGTTTATCCAAAATGATACTCGAAATATGACTTGAATCAATAGATCAATAGATCATGAAAGGGTGGGAGGGGAGGTGCAGAGGTGTGGCGGGTGGTTTGATATACTGATTTACTGATATCGTTCTTTAGGGGGTGTAAAAATGCAAATTTTTTAAGTTATAAACATAAAAAAGAATAAAAAAAGTTGGTAAAAACAAAAATGATTTAAACAAAAATAAAATAAAAATAAATAAAAGTTTTGTGTTATGTTATACAAAATATGACTTGAATCAATAGATCAATAGATCAATAAATCACGGATGGCGTAGAAGGGTGCAGGGGTGCGGCTTGGTTGATTATACTGATTACTGAATTATCTGCTCAGGGGCGTGTAAAAACACAATTTTTTTAAGTTAAAAACATAAAAAAATAAAAAATTTAGTAAAAACAAAAATGACTTAAACAAATAAAAAAATAAATAAAAGTTGTGTTTTGCTATAAAAATATCTGGATCAATAGATCAATAATAGATCAATAGATCATGGGTGGGGTGGGTGGTTTGATTTACTGATTTACTGCTCTAGGGGGTGTAAAATCACAAGTTTTAAAAGTTATAAACATAAAAAGAATAAAAAATTTAGCAAAAAGAAAAATGATTTAAACAAATAAAACAAAAATAAATAACAGTTTTGTGTATGTGCATATAAAAATTATGACTTGAATCAATAGATCAATAGATCTTGAGTGGGGTAGGGAAGGTGGGGTGAGTGTATTGATATACTGATTTACTGCTTTAGGGTCTGTAAAAATGCAAATTTTTAAAGTTATAAACATAAAAAGAATAAAAAATTTAGTAAAAAAAATATATTTTTAAACAAAATAAAATCAAAATAAATAAAAGTTATGTGTTTATGTTTAACCAAAAATATCGGACTTAATCAACAGATCGAATAGATCAAAGATCACGGAATGGGTTGGGATAGATGGATGGTGTTTGATTACTGATTAATCTCGCTCTAGGGTGTGTAAGAGAACGCAAATTTTTTAGCGTTATTATAAAGCATGGAAAAAGGCTATAAAAATTTTGGTAAAATACAAATGGTAAGTCAACTAAAACAAAAATAAATAACAGAATAATAAAATTAAAAATTGAAAATAAATTCAAAATTTATAAAAAATAAAAAAAACTAAACACAAACCGAATAAATGTAAAATGAAACATAAAATAAAATTGCAAACAATTATATTAGTAACGTGTAAAAAAAGAAAAGCAGATTCGAAAATAGACACATGTCATCTTCAACCTTAAAAAACGATTATCTTTGTAAGATGCATCATTCCTTCTTCCTCCTTCTTCCATTCTTTCATCTTCTTCTGGGGACCACCTTCCGGGGGTCCCTAACACCCTTTAGAAGTTTTTTACTTACAACCCTCATATTCGAATTCTACTGAAATAAAAACAAATTTCATACCAATATGTTTAGTAAATCGACTTTTTTATTAATTCAGCACCGCACCGGCTCCAGCACCGGTGCCTGTACCGACTCCAACTAATCTGACTCAAACTCCTCCGACTCCTTCCTTCTCTGAGTCCGACCTCTTTCTCCACTTCTCTTATGCATTCCGTCTATTTCTACAGGGGACCCCCTCCGGGAGTCCCCAGACACCCTTTACGAACTTATAATCCTCATATTCGAGAACTATGGGTTCGATAACATATATAAGGATAAAAATATTGTATTATTATACCATAATAATTATAATAGGCACCGCACCGGAGCCAGCACCGGTGCTGGCTCCGGATCCGAATCCGGATCCGACTCCTCCTTACTCCTTTCTAATCTATGCAATCTCCAAATTTCATTCTTTTACAGTCATTTCCTATATTTAGGGGCCAGCACCCCCCTCTCCGACACGTAACCTCGTCTACGACGAGGTTACATCATCACCTTACGGGCGACAAAATTTTAGGGTGGTGCGATAACCCTAACCTGGGTAGATATACATACGCAGAAATTTAGCGACGAAGTTGTACCATAACTAAATATATAATAAATATATATTATTAATATATATATATATATATATAAATATATATATAAAATATATGATATATATATATATATATTAAAAAAAATATAGTTATATAAATGATCTATATATATATATATCATATATTAATATTTAAATATGTATATTAATGCAATTATATAAGATGTAATAAAGAAAGAACGTATAATGAGAAGGCAAAGAAATTACTGGGGAGGTACTGCCTTCTCCGGGATTGAAAAACCGCATGTTTTGCGTATGAGAAACAATATACCGCCGGTGCCTTTACGATTGGACACCCCCAACCAGGCTGGACACTGGTGATGTCGCCTTGAAGGGAGCTCGGTTCCTTTAATACCTGTTCTTGAATCCAACGTTTTTTGGGGTTGGAGGATAGTCCAGTGGTAAAGCACCGGGTAAATTGTCCCATTTCGCAACATGCGGTGGTTCAACTCCAGAGGAGAAGGCAAGTAATTCTTTACCTTCCCATATGTTTATATACTATAAATAAATATATATATATATATATATATATAAATAATATACTAATATATTATATATAATATATATATATATAAGTAATATATATATATATATGATATAATATATATATAAATATTATATATCAAAGGAGTGTCGTCCGAAGCCAACGCTTCCCTATAGACTATAAAGAACATTTCAAAATTTGAACATACATACTTACAAAGTATTACATATTATTATTACAATAATCCATTTCCATTTATCAATTTCTCACTGATTGATAACCACATCGAATAGATTTGGATACGATTTCTTTCCAATCTTTGGTCAGTCGCGTATTTCGGCAGAGAGAAGAGAGAGAGTAGAGAGCAGAGAATGAAGACGAGAGAGAGAGAGAGAGAGAGAGCAGAGAGAGAGAGAGAGAGAGTAGAGATGAGAGAGAGAGAGAGAGCAAATGTCCTCAATGCAGTGATTAGTTGATGAAAGAATGATTGAAAGACAGGGGGAAACGAGTAACTGTTTTTTTTTTTTGGTTTGTTTTTTATAAGGGCCATACAGTTATTAATACAACCTCTTTGTCCTAAAAAGCCATTTTTTCTATCTTGTGTCTAAATTAAATAAATCAATAAAATCTTTAAAAATAAAAATATTACTTAAAAATTTCCAAAACTTAGTTTAAAAAAGTAATTGACATATGCGTAGTTAAATCAACTTTCGGAAAGAAAATCTTTTTCGGGCTATTTATCCTTCTCAGCGTCCGTATGTTGACGTCACTGACTGAAAAATTTTTAACTTTGCCACAGAAAGAAATCGAAGGCAAAATCAATAAATCACATTGTAATACTAATAATCTTATTTTTTTTTTTTTCATCAAATTTCTGATAGAATATTCAAATAATTTTTATTATTCAATGAAAAAAATAACAATAAATATCATAAACAATATGTTTTTTTAAAAAATAGGCATCCTGGAAATGTAAGCTTATGAAAGAAAGTATATATATATATATATAGTATATATATATATTATATAAATATAATATATTATGATGATATTATATATATAAGATATATATAATATTATATATATATATTTAATATATATTAATAAGATGCTCGAATTCCCTTCCCCCCATGCGTTGCGAACCACCGCAGGCCACTGATATAATATATATAAATATATATATATAATAATATATATATATATATATAATATATAATATATATATATATAATATATATATATATATATTTCTTTTTGCAGGTACAGACTGTGCACTCCGGGAGATATGTCTCAAAAGGCAGCATAGAAATACTTCTAAAAGCACTTTGAAAAATCCCGACCATGATGGATGGGAAAGTGAAATTTCGAGGACGAAATTGATATTCCAATAAATTTATTGGAAGCTAAATCAGGAATTAAATCCATTAAAAATTATCATGACTAATGTGATAATTATGAACTCGATGAAAATGGAAATAAAGCTTCAATGGACATATGCTAAAAAAGTGGAAATGAAACTTGAGAAGAATTTTCCTTGCTTCTTGATCTCTAAGAAGAGCAAGAAAAACATATTTTGTAACAACGCTTAAATACTTGTTAGGAAAAGGGAAAGAAACAAAGTAAATAAACGTTCACCTTACGTTATATTGTCAATGATTAATTATATGTTGTCAACAATGGTGAAGAATAAATTTAATATTATATTAGAAATAAAGATAAATTATCTTTCCTGCTATATATATATATATATATATATAATATATTAAAATATAAATATATAATATAAATAAATATATATATATAATATATATATATGTATATATATATTATATAATATATAATATATATATATATATATTATGCCTCTCGGCATTGCGATTTAATTAGCTCATAAAGCGTCTCTCGGAAAGTGAGAATTAATTTTGAAAACCATAGAAATAATGTAATTATTAAAAAACTTATTTTAATTACTATTTCTTCAAAAGAAGAAAAAAATCTCAGAACTTTTTTCAGTAAAAAAAAAAAAGGAAAAAAAAAAAGAACGAATTAATAATGATGCTTCAATTAGAAGAAAAGCTTGAAAAGAGTGAATATTGTTGATAAAGAAATGCAGCAAGAAGGTCTTTCCTTGGCAGTGTGTCTTTTCATTTCTTTACATATTTCATAATAATGTTTCTTCAAACTCAATGAAACTTTAATGCTTCACTCAAAATTTGTATCATGAGATGCTTAGATAATAAGCGATTCTTAAAATTCTTCTGAACGAAGAGGGATTTCCGCTTCTTGCTCTTCATACTCTCGCGCTTCCTTTTGAAGCGGAGGATATTTAATTGAAAGCTCATCATTGTGCGCTTTAATTAAATCAAGAGATATAAACATTTTAATTAAGAAAAGATTTATTTTTCATCCATCTTTTATTCAAACAAATAGTAAGCAAAGATAGCTGATGCGGAGTCCACTGGAAAGTTTTACCACTCCATCATTTTAAAATTTGTCCTTTCCGGAGCCATCATTTTGAAATTTAGGCTTCCTCTTCAAATTATAATTTTGTGTAGTTATCTTAGAAACAAAATGGCTTCTACAATTTTCTTCTGACTTGCAATTTAAAATTACATTTTAGGAAATCTTTGTCGTTGCACTGGATACAGACCTATTCTAGAAGGTTTTCGAACTTTTACAAAAGAATATATTTCTACTGGTTGTGGACGGAAAGATTGCTGTAAGCTTGAAACCAAGAAAATCCTGCTCAGATCCAATGTCTTTAGATTTCGAATTATTATTTTTAAATCCGAAAATAAGGCTCAGTCTCATCTGAGTGGGAGCAATAGCTGTAACTGAGTGTAAGCAGCATCCTTGCCAATTTAGGATGAAAGAGGGATGCATCTTAATGCCTTATAGGTCTCTACTTTGTATTTTTTTAGTGGATTTTTGGGTTGAAATTATTTTAATGTTAATGGCTGATTGTCATTTTTCAATCGATTTTGTGCGTGCTCATTTTTTGGGCTTTCATATAATATAATATAATATATATATAATATATTATATAATATATATAATATATATATATATTATATATATATATATATATAATATATATTATATAATATAAATATATATATATATATATATATATATTAAGTTAATAACGGCAGATCTAGCCGTATAAGAAAAAAAAATGATTTTTGGATTTAGCGCTTGAAAATTAAAAGAAAATCTCATGTTTTCAAAATATGTGTTCGACTGTGTAATTTACCTATAAAAATATTAATTACCGGAGCCGGGAGCAGTTTTTCTTTTCCGGCTCCGACTCCACCATGAAAAATTTTCAGGTGCTCCGCTCCAACCCCAAGAAAATTTTTCTGTTCCGTGTATCCGCACCACATCCAACCACATTGTGCTCCCCGGCACCGCTCTGCAACCCTGCAAGATTAATCTATTTTCAATTCTGAAATGAATATTAAAATTAGTTTAATAATAAAAAAAAAAGTTACAATGATTATAAAACTTTTTAATATGATCTCACTCATTTCGGTCTTGAAAAAAGAATTTGGAAAAAAATCTTGAATTTTGATAATGAGACTTCAACCTACACTAGATTTAGAATCTTTCCTTTCACTATAGTTTAATGTTTTAATTTGTTTACAATAATTATCATTAATTTCAATTTCATAACACCGAATTTTCGACTTTTATCTAAATCAATTCTTATATAGTAATTAACAATTTATTTTGACTCTTTTAGTGCAAAGTTCCAAGGGAAAAACTTTTTGTGGGCCACCTATTTATCTTAATTTAGAATGCCCTTTGCTCTACTGAAAGTGCCCAAACGGAGAACCACTATTTTTAACAGAATTTTTAATTGTATTGGCCAGGCACTTTTGAGAGAGAATGATGCCAAACGTATGCTTTATATAAATTAATATATATCTATATATGATATATATAAATATATATATATATGATATATTATATATATATATATATATATAAGTAATAATATATGATATATATATAATATATATAATATACTATATGTAAATATAATATATAAAAATTATATATTATATAATATATATATATATAATTAATATTATATATAATATATTAATCAATATAGTAATATATATATATAATACTGATAAATATATTAATATATTTATATATAATATTAGTATATATAGAGAGGAGAAGAGAGAGAAATGAGAGATGATCAAAGGAAACAGCAGGAGATCATTATCTATCAAATTAATTGTTGCGTCAGGATCTGACGGAACAAAAAAAAAAAAACAACTGACATTAATTTAATTATTATTATAATACATAATAAAAATAATAATAATAATAATAATCATACTAATAATCAATAATAATAATAAAAAAATAAAAATAATAATAAAATAATAATAATAATTTACTAATAATAATATCGTTGGGAATGAAACAGTCTATGCCCTGATTAACTTATTGGCCTGATTGCAAAATTACTTTGATAACAAATATTAATACCTTACCCAAATCGACATTTTATCCACAATAATTGCAGAAAGTTTTGAAAATGTCACACAAATCTCTCCTCCTTTTATTTATCTCAACCTTGGTAAGGTAAACTCTATCCAAGGATAGTAAAATACCAAAAATAAAATTCCACAATAAAAACATAATATTTTTACTGATCTTTTGTATTAATTATTCTATTTTAATAAATTTGACTTCATATTTTTCCAAATTTTATTTCTTTTAATTCCAATGATAAGAAACAATGTAAAGAAGTACTGTAATAAGTGAACGCACATGTTAAAATGTTTAAACTCCATTGCTAGAAATTTTAACCCAATTAAATATTTTATGAAATTCGGATTTAAAGCCCAAAAAGAAATAAATTAATTTTTTTTGACTCTTGAAACAGAAATCTCTCGAAAATTTGTGTCCCATTAATAATTTTTGCACAAAAGAGAAAACAAAAGTCCTAATTAATGAGCATTTTCCCTTGGAGGAAATTATGAGACAGAAGCTCAAATTAAAAGATGAGAAGAGGAAAGAGCTCTTGAAAAGGGAAATCATTTTTAGCGTCCTTGAGAAAGGCTCAGATCTTTTAAAGGATCTTTAATTCAATTTAGTCTTTTGACGGATTAATTAATGACTCAAAATATACTGAGCTTCGTAAATGAAAGGAACATCTTGATATAATCTATCTTAATTTTTTAGTCTCAAAAATCTTTTTGTTACAGAAGATTTAAATTAAGTATTATTTTAGTTGTTTATGCTTCTACTTTATTT
This sequence comes from Trachelipus rathkii, assembly GCA_015478945.1. Taxonomy (NCBI): domain Eukaryota; kingdom Metazoa; phylum Arthropoda; class Malacostraca; order Isopoda; family Trachelipodidae; genus Trachelipus; species Trachelipus rathkii. The sequence continues at coordinate 27,623 of JABUQX010046946.1, forward strand.
CTATATTAATTAGGAATGTTATAATGTCATTTGTTTTCATATTTATTATACAGTCTAATAAACAAACAAGTTTGCTTATACAAATTGATGACTCTCCCTTAGTCAAGTGTTTCCATTGGAATATTTTCGAATATTTATTTGAAAATGAATCAAAGATATATTTTTAAGATCATCCTTTAAAAACACACTAAACTCTAAAAAAGGCTTTAAATAATTTTCAGATAATTTCTTTCATTTTCTTGTTGAGTTCCATCTCGTATTCCTATTAAATATCAATGTTGGTGTGACATAAATCGATTGTTGTTAATTTCATCAATTATTTAGTTTCATCGGTATGTTATTTTAGATAAAGCAGCAACATAAGTCATTGTCAACTCAGATGTATTTTCATTTAGATTGATAATTTTTTTTCTGTACATTCACGATATTGTCGCCCTGTCGACCAAATGAAAATATTAACAGAACTCAGACCCTAGAGGGTAAGCCATTTATCAATGCTCAATCCTTATGATTTTTTTTTTTTTTTTGAATCACCAATGGAGGTGGAGCAAACCCCACTGCGGGAGGACTTATAGTGACTAGATTCGTTAAAGTATCTGAAAGAAATTTGTTATGTTTGTGAGAAATAACGCTTATATATATATAGTAATAGTCACCGCTCAAGGGCGAAACCCTAATAGAGAAGAATGCATTTTTCACTCTCCTTAACGGATCAAAGTTGGCGGAACATATTAGGCACAGAGGAAATACCTTTAGGTATTTGCCGGCTCGGTGGAGATATTGTAGAACTCCAATTGTTGACATACGAATCACCAGTGGAGGTGGTTCAAACAACTGTGCTACCAGACATTCTCTCAATAGAACAGTGAAAGAGTGAATGAAATACGTTATGTATGTGCAAAAAAAATGTTATTTTTTTATTTTTATTTTGTTTTGCTGACTGCAGTTTAATGACGTGGAAGCACAAAAGCTTATCCGCATATTTACTTTGACACAAACTTTAATGTAATGAATTTCAGAAAGTTTCTTACAAGCGACAAGGATTAGCGTTCATTAAAGCATATCAACGTTTACTTTTTTCAGTCCTAGGGGCGAGCCCCAAACCCAAGCAAACTTTTGCCAACCAAATTGCTAGACCTCTACATTTACAAACATTAACTAAATTTTATATTAAATTTATAAATATTTCATGGATAAATATAACATTATAATTTTTACACCACAATTAACTGCAACTTAAATATACATGGTCTTTTAATTTATCTTACATTAGTATACCTAGTAAAGTCTTCCCAAATCATCAGAATAAGGTATCGCAATATTAAAAAGGGTTCAAGAAAGTATGCAATAACATAGTAAACGCATAATTTGTTGCATACTGTCTATTAAATGTCAGGAAGGAGTTCAAAATTATTTTCACTAACATCAAATTCTGTTCTTCCACGAATAGATACGACTTTTTGGAGACCCGCTATCACGTGTGCTCAATCTATCGAAACACTTTTGTAATTTGGAGGAAAGTTGTGTGTACCGTCCAAAGTGTAAAGCCTTCAAGAAAGAAAAACGGAAAATGATTGTTTCTTTTGTCAACTTTAACATAGTGTGTTTCAGCTGTTACAAGTAAAGAATTTTTAAATATGAACAAATTTTTCCGAAAAGAAGATTTAGAAAAAATTAGGTATTTCACAAAATATGTAAAATAATAATTACGAATTTAAGTTAATCTTGTTTATAATTTTTCGTCTTTCTTAGTCTTTTTATTCGGTATAACCGGAAATTAAAAATTCTCTCCTCTCTCTACTCAGTGGTCAATTCTTCTACTCTCACTAGCAATTTGATTCTACTATTCGACTAGTACTCCTGATTCTCCTATCAGTCATCTCACTCATCTCTCTACTCTCCGAGATGCCGTCAACCTCCGGTAGAAGATAACGCTCATGACAGTACTCCATCACTCTCGATAAGAGCGGTGTAAATACTAGATAAGATTCCATAAAACAGAGGAGCAGGGCGAGAAAGGAGCTATTTTAGAGGATAAAGATAATGTGGGTCTAGATAGAAGAAGAGCATTGTCTTAGATGGTAATATTTGAATAAATGAAAAAGAACACAAGTCAAGAAGAAGCAGAGATTTGACAGGGAGAGAGCTGAAGTGTTGAAATAGAGAGCTGAGTGAGATGAGCGCGCACTTTATCGAAACTCCGTATAGGATATGACGCCATATATCACGGGGGCTCGCATTAAATTTAGCAATAAGTAGTAGTTTCGACACTACATTCAGCCAATAGAAGTTATAGTATACTATATATATGATATAGTATTATATATATAGCTATATAATATTATATATATATTATAATGATTATATATATATCGTATCTATAGTATATATATATATAATATATAGTATATAGTATATCTATATGTATGTGTTGTGTGTATGTGTGTGTGTGTGTGTGTGTGTGTGTGTGTGTGTGTGTGTGTGTTGTGTGTGTGTGTGTGGTGTGTTGTGATGTGGGTGTGTATTTGTGTGGGCGGCTCTTGTCAAAGACGAAGGAGGGGGAGCCAATTTTGAAAAGGTTGTACTGGTAGTGTGTATTCCCGGGAAGTATAATGCTACAAAACAAGTGCAAAAGGCAAGCCATTGGCGGCTCTAAACAAGCGTCGATTGCTCAAGCTTTTTTATGTGTCTGTTAATTAGAAAATTAATCCTACTTTCCCATTTTGAATATAATCAATTCCTTAGACTAAACGACTTGAAACTTAAACAAAACATAGATGCGGATGTTATATAAAAATTTTGGAAAGAATATTTTGATATGAACCACACCAATACCCGACAATCCCTAGTTTTCTAAGGTAGGGAAATTTTTCAGGAAAGTCTTTTGTCGAAATCATTTTATCTCTTCACCCAATCACTATGAAATTTTCAGAACATTTATTGTAGGGTGAGATACATTTTTTACAATTAGTTCATATTTTGCGTAAGCCATTATACTTCTGGGAACGGGAGGTTTTCAATTTACCCTGTGCCTAGAGATTAAACTGTTTATTCCCCCCCTGCCAAAAAAAAATGATTTAAGTAAAAAAAATGTAACTGACCAAACAATAGATGCTCTGAAAAATTTATATTGATAGAATAAGTGAAAAACAAAGCAAATTGTCTGCAGAAAACTTTCCTTAAAAAGTTTTTCTCTACCTTGGAGAACTGAGGAAGGTCAGGTATAAGTTGGCTAGGGATTAAAATAAAATACATCATTGAACTTATTAGCTGTTCTTGAAATCACCGTGTGATACTCTCGGTACTTATTTAATCTTAAAGCCTTCTTTATTCTTTCTTTCTTTTTTCTTGATCTCCAAGAGAGCAAGAAAAACATGTAGGGTGCACTTTCAGTGATTAATCAAGTGAATTTAAATATATAAGTTAAATAAATCGGAAAGAAAAAAGTAAACTCCCATCACTGTTCATTGTGTCATGTATGATGCTTATAGGAGTTAAAAGTAATATATGGGTGTACTTCGCTTAAGTCATAAGTTCACCACAATCCGTGTTGGGATACCTAGTTATATGTCAAATTTATTAAAGTCTAATTAATATAAACTAGTTAGAAACAAGACAAGTTATCTTTTTCTGTTTTCCATCTCAACACACACTTACAAACTTAAGAAACTCTCGAAATTTAGAATTTTGCTAACTTCACTCCGAAAAATATATCTGACTCTGTACTATTGTACATCTCACAACCAAGTTCCTCTAAAGTTTTAACAGAAATTCTATAAATTTAATTTTATATAAATTTATCACCAATATATATATTAGCTTTTAATTATTAGAGTAATGATATATATCTTTAATATAATTTTACTCCTAAGCTGGTCTATTTTATTTTTCCACAATCAGACTTATATTATATTAATATTGATACATAGTCTATATACTATATCTATATACATATATATGTATATATATATATATATTATATATAATATATATACCATGTGCAAAATATCTATAGTATATATATAATTACTATACCCTACTTTTATATATATATATATTATATAATAGTATTCAAAATAAGAATTGCGGTGTATTTGTGATGGCTTCTTTTGGAGCTCACCCATATATATAAGATAATGAAGGGGTTTAAAAATCCATAATATTGAAGATGGTATTAATAAATTATTTAACATAAAGGTAATAAAGTTCCCGTTGATGAGATACACCTCATCTTTTAAAATTCTTTGAATCAGTACTCCGCTGCTTGGTTCTTAAACCGATGTTTTTTAACCATACTTTTTCCTGTGGTTCTGTCGTCTTGTCTTTGGTATGTCACTTTGTCACCTGTGTTGTGGTTGAGATGCGTTCAAGTAAGGATACATGGCTAGACTTCCGCGGAGACGATCGCTCATAAACGCACCTCGTTTTCACAAATCTCCTCAGCCTGCAAGAATTTAGCTAGTTTCTGTCTTAATAGAGGGCATGGGTGTTGTGCGGTGCGAGTTTGCTTACTCGGATAAAAGAGAGTAAGTTAACGGCTCCAGAATTACATGAACTGTCTTTACGTGATTGTCATGTGAGTTTTCTCTCACAAAAAATGCAATAAAGAGGAGCGGGTAGTGTATACTATTCATTGCCAATTCCATTTCGAACGTATGGCATGAAATCTTTTTAGCATTTTGCGAGTGCCATAATTTGACAGCTCATAAACAGTTTCGAACATAAATTCTAATTTTTTACCAATAATTATAATGGAGACATCATAACATTCTCAACATCTCTAACTCACGGAGTGCAGAGAAGTATTGTATCAATAATAATATTATACAACCAAATATAAAAGTAACTTATATCGCAAATTAATATCTTAATTTTATATTTTGGGTTAGACATTCGTAAACTGAGTGCAAACATACAAACCATTCCAAAAATTAGCTAAAATAAAAATGAATAATATAATTAAAATAATCATAAAGTAAAATAGAATATTTCAAATGCAAAAGCAATATTCTTAATTATGTCCGAAGACAGGAAAACTACCCTACGAACACTATCACTACAACAATTGTTATAAAATAACATATTGTTTTTAAATAAAATATTAATTAATATATATTATTCACACATAAGTTTTGCTTGGAGAATGTTACACTTGACTGATCCTCTTGGATATCTCGACGTCAATTCTTCTTCTGTTGGCACTTATGAATTATGAAATGTCGATTTGATTGAAGTCGATTGAATAACGTTTGAATAACAAGGTAAAGGTTCCTAATCATGCAGTAAGGCTATGGTATAAGGTATAGGTGGGATAAAGAGCTTTGTATATGTTATTTGTATTATGATTCGATCGAGGTTCATTAATTAGGTTTTTATTTATAAAACGATACAGTCGCATATGTAGCAGGGAAAAGATTTAGCTTATACAAATCGATATATTTTTATACAGCAAAACAGCGATATAATAAGTATTATATAATAGGATTTGATCGAATCGGCGATAATCCAATATAAGAAAGGTCCATTATATATTAGCGTATCTTAATTTCATAACTGTTTTATCTGTGATTTCGATGAATCGCGTAACGTATAACCAAATTTTTTCAAAAGCTTCTGGGTTGAAGAAACATATGCGGTGTACATTTGTATAGAGGCGAAATTGCTGAAATCTAAGTTTCTTTTTTTAGTGATTAAATTTCTTATATAGTTAGGAAATACATTATCTAAAAATGTATGATAGCATGAGTAGCACAGAAGAACAGCGATTTTGAGAACTTCGGAAGGAATCGTGAGATTGTAGTGAGAATCCAGCAATACGAGATAACTATATCTGGTAGCTCTAATGGTAGAAGTATCGTGTCAAAATATGTGATATATATGGGAATGAGACAGAAGCTTGTTTTGATCTTTGAAAATCAGTTTCGGTCAAAATTCGAAAAGTAGTCATTCTTTAATTTGTGACTGTAGATTGATTTTGGAAGTGTTCATTATGCACTTCTCTTTGCACCAATATTTATTCTCTTCAAAATTTTGTGGTTTTATTATACTTTTGATATTTTAGTAGAGTCAGGTCGTATGAGAAAACAAGTTCTCAATTGTATGGTTCGTCGCTGACTGGGATATCCAAGAGTATATAGTACAGATTAAAGATCTATAGCTAAAGTTGGTTGGCTTTTCTGTTTTGTAGAGCTGACCCTTTTCCTCTCTATGTATATAATAAAATATATGATTCGGGGTATTTAATAAATCCACTCATTTTGAATCGGATGTATATTTATATATAAATAAAAGTAATAATAAAGTTAAACAAACTGTGAGAGTTCTCTCTCTCTTCATCTCTCTCTTCTCTTCTCTATCATCATTCACTTTATCTTCATCTTCATCTATCAACTTATCTCACTTTCATCTCTTACCCTAATTTCTACACAGAGCTTACCATCTATCTTCATCTTACTCTCTAATGCATATTGAATTCGAATCTTCTATAATATCTATACCTCTATCTCTCTTCTCTCTTTAAATTTCATTGATAAGTTCTCTATGTTGCTTAGCTACTCACGATGTTTTTACCTTCCTTTTTTATTCGGGGCGGGCTTTCCTAGTTCTTTAGAGTTTTATGATGATCTTTACGAAGATTCTGATATATCTGTGCCGAATACGCCTTATGTCCCGGCCTGTTTACCTCCCACTTGAGATTAAGTCTTTTTCCTCACCGACCGCATATTTTGCGGGTCGATATATTGAAGGATCCTGCTTGATATAACCAGGATGTAAATAGTAAAGTTCTTGATTTATGAAGAGTATATAGTTTAGAGTTTTTTAGTATGATTGAGTTGAAGTTATTCATTCGACAAGGCGTAAGGTTATATATCATATTTCAATATATTCTCGAGCTTATGCTATAAATATTAGCCTTGCGCAAAATTATTTAGCATAAATTTAATCGAATACATATATATCTTTAAATTTTGTAGAAGTGATTTAATAACAAGATGGAGTAATAATAGAGTAGTTATTACAGGTAAGTATTTAGACATACATTGTGGAGGATAATTAATATATTATATTAATATATTATTTATTATATATATATTATTATATATATCATATTAATATAAATTATATATTATATATATATATATAGTATATATCTATATATAGATATATATATTTATTTATTATATATTTATTATTATATATATATATATAATATATATATATATATATATATATTATAATATATATATATCTACTATATATATATAATATTAACTCAATCTCCTTGGTTAATGTGGTCAGTAATGATTCTAAAATTACTTATTAAAGAGATCTGAGAAAATAGAATTTTCGAGGTTCAATAATGGAAGAATAGGTGCAGTTTCCTGTGGAACACCTTTACCTCTGAGTAGTCTTAAAAAAATTCATACTCAAGGACTAGTCTATCGGACTCCATTGACGCTGAGTAAATAGTTTTCTATGGGGCTCCGGGATTACTATACATACGAGTTTTATCTAGTACTCAGAGAGGATAAAAATTCTCCATTGTTATCATCGATAGGAGAAAGCCTCTACCTGGAAGATTGGTAGTTGATATATATATATATATTAATAATTAATTACTTCATATATCTATATATATATATTATATACTAATTATTATATATATATATATATACTGTATATTATATATATATAATATATTATATCTATATATATATAATATATATATTATATATATTATATATATATTATAATTAATAATATATTAAATAGATACTATATTAATATATTATATATATATTATTATATTATTATATTAATCCATATATATATTATATTATATATTGTGATGGGTAACGATTAGTATCTAGGTAGGATCATAGGAAATGGAATCGTGATAAGAATTCGGTACTGTATTTTATCAGGAAATTCCCGAATCGGAAGCGGAATCGAAGCATAAAGTTCAGTATCCGGATTCTTTGACGCACTGATTCTTCGGTAATATCCTTCGTACAATCTGAAAATAATTTTTATTAGGTAATTTCTTTTAATTATATGATCAATGACGCATTAAACTATTTTCGAAGTCTGCGTGATGATGTTTTAATTCAGTTCCTCTCACTTAGTGTCTCAGTACAGAGACGATATATATTAGATAGAGAGAATATGTGGAGCGGATCTCTCGCATCTTATTTACGATGAAGACTAACAGAGATATACTCATTTGTTATTTCCGGAAATGTTATTTATCAGAGTAATTATATTATGTGTATGGCTCTTTGACTAGGTTATAGGCATAGATTGTGCTTTTTGATATTAGTCGTAATAATCGATTAAAGATTTTAGGTTATTTGCATATATATAATTGCATAATTAATACCCGTAGAATATCGTAACGTGGATGACAGTGAAATATTTGGCCCTGTAGGCTTCATAGTAATATAAATGGATAGCTATTCCGAATATATAATGGTTGTTCTTTGAGTTCATTACATCCTATTTCACGAGCACGTCCAGGCAAACGACGAGGCATCTAATATTATATAAGTGCATTTTGTCCTATCAAATGTTTAAGATATCACTGGGAACATGAAACTGACCTGCTAATAAAGATTTCATGTTATAGTAAGGTATAACAGTTACACTATATGGCTGCAGTGTTTTACTAATAATCATCAACAAGCGGTCAGGGTCCAGTGAAATTTAAAACGCGCTTAGGTTGTAGTGATGAAACTTTTTACACTTTTTACTAACTCCAATTAAAAATATAGTAAGTTCTCAATGTTGACCTTATTTGAAAACATATATTAGATCGTGAAAAAAATATATCTATGCAAACAAATCGTAGGTCATGTTTTAATCACTCGCCTCAAGCTATTGCCAAGTATGAAGAATAGCAAACTAGATTTAATTTACACAGCACAGATTTATTAAGGATGTACAATATAGTGATCTTAACAAGTGCGAGTCATAATGCTTTCAAAAAATTTTGAAACAAAAAACGGCTCTTCTTATCATATTGTCAAGTGATCATCTCATAAATAAATCCTGCATGCATCTTAAAAAAAACAAACGTGTTGACCGAAAAATTTGCTAATAAATCAGCTATAAAAATTTTGTTGATGTGCTACAAATCTTAATATCTAATTGTAGCCTACAAGAATCAAATTGTGGGCAATACATCCTCAAATATTTAAAAGTGTATTTTGATAAAATTTTTTTGATAAAAGAAGTTAATAAGAAAAAAAGGACTCTATTTGAGGGACTTGGGTCTATACAGTATTTCAGCATGGAATAATATCCGAACAAATAATTATTAACGATAAATATCCCAGCCCATTTACTTTACTGATCAGTAAATCTTGGATGCCTTGCTCTAAACTTATTCTTAGATTCAAATTGATCTATGTATTTATTCTGACTTTAAAATACTTTTTTATTTTTTTGTCCTTGAGGCGGATGGTGGGTAACATACTTTCGGGACCCCACGTCGGAACCATCGCATCAAATTTCTTCCTAAGCTCAACTGGATGTCGCAAAGTATCATTTGCATGTATTGATATTGTATGTTAAATAACTAGGAGAGGAAAACACACAGGGTAAATGCGAGCTAGCTATAATCAAATATACCAAAACATTTCATAAGTCTTATCAAAACTGTAAGACTCAATCTCCTCTCATAGAAATTCTTTTCATTTATCACAGAATGGGCGAAAAAGGTGATACTAAAGTTAATAGTTCTTAACTTACAGCTTTGAGAGCTGTTGTTTTTCGGAATTTAAAGATAAAACGACTTTAAAAACAGCAAGAACTCATTCACTTCCCTAAGAGAAGACACATAATTTTAAATATTTGGCTGTTTGACCGTAGAAATCAACCCATATTCCAATAGGAAAATGAAAGTAAAAAGTCCCTTACAATGGGTCATCGAATGAAAGATACTTTCAGCATTGGGTTGTCCTTTCGCATAGAAATATTTAAGCTCCGCCCCCCCCTGTGGGTATTTCCCGTGAAGAAAGTGGAAGAAATGACATAACTTGGCAGAGGTCGGAGGGAGCGATTCCAATCGTACCACAATTGCCCAGTGAATAGAAAAACGTCGGGAGTGAGAGAGAGACACGTTGGGATGTAATTCGCTCTTACATGTGCATTGTCCGTCGCACTAATACATGTTTCATGGTATCCAGCCCTTTCTATCGCATAGCGAGTAGTAGAAATTAGAATATTTTTTTTGCTACAAATAAATGAATATCTTCGGGTTAAATACACTCGATAATTTTTTGAAAAACAAAATAGTAAATGTAATTTTCATAATTTATGTAAGATATTATTTAATATAATATTATAGCTAATATTTAATTGTATTTCTCATGTGGTTAAATAGATAAAATGGTTACATTAATACTAATTATATTATTCATTTAAGCTAAAACGATAAAATTAATAAGAATTTATATAATTTATTATAAGGATTTATTTAAATATCTAAATTAGTTGATTTAAACGTCGTAGGAAATGTTTATTAGTAGATAAACTGAAAAAGATACTTCAATCGATAGAATAAAAGTCAGCATTTATTAAAGTTTTTGTAAAAAGCTTCTACTTATTTAAAAATTCTAATATATAGGCTTAAAAGTGTTTATAACTGTGAAAGAATTATCTATATATTTATAAAACTCTTAGTATTCTTACTTACTATTTTATATTACCTTATTTTTTCTACTCAAGCTATATAAAATTCTCAAGAGAATTAGAGTACTATCAGTAATCATATAATGTCTACTATATTAATAATATTATATTATCATTATATATTAAACATTTATATAGAAAGAAACAGCAAGACAGATCGGAATCGGGATCGGAATCGGCACTTTTGACTCTGGTATCTAGGGTTATCTGGAATCGGCATCGGCTATGGAAATTTGGAAACTTCGGTCCCGAGTATAGCTTATATAATATATAGATAGTTATATATATATATATATATATTATATATAGTGAGTATATATATATATGTATATTAATATATATAACTATCAGCCCATAGCTCCAGGTAGTTATTTCACACCCTATATTAATAATATATTAATATCTAACGTCGTTAGTAGGTATAGTACCGGTTTATAGGTGATACTAATTTGGGACATAGTTACTGTCTCACCGATCGGCGGACGACCGTCTAGCTCTAGATATGTAGTCTTTATTAGTGTTTTGAGTATATCGAAATATAGTATTATATAATAAGTATACTAGAGTAGTATAATAGAGAAGAAGGTGCGAAATTGACTTACCCACGTAACCTTGATTTTATATATAGGTTGTTTACTGAGCTGTAGATTATTTCTATATCACGCACGTTAAATGTAGTGTTGTAAAACCCTCTATAAATAAATAGAATAATATAATATTATTTTTATTTTTATTTTATCACTCTTATTAGTTCCTAAGTTTTATTTTTCCTCCCTTATCACTAAACTAGTGTAGTCACCTAAATATGGTTACGTCTAAGAACTAATCATTTTAATTTAGTACTATTTCTGAGCTTTTAATAATAACTTCATAATTTTAAGTTACTTCATTAAAAAAACTTCAAATTCTTCAAAATATTGTCTTAATTATATATATAAATTTATGGGATTTTTTTCTTTTTTATGGTGCTATATTATTATTTAATTTGTTATATATTATTTCTTTATTTAACTCGATATTTCAGTTTTTTTATTGCAAGTTTACTACGTCAATATTATAATTTATTCGTTGATAAATATAAATTATCTATAATATAATTTTATTTTTTATACATAATTATTATTATTATAAAACATTAAATTAAAATAGTAATTATTTTTTTACTATAATTGCGAATTTTGAAATTAATTATGGTTTATATGTTACGCATTCTATATAAGATATAATAAGTCGTAAATTAGAAAAACTTATATTAATTTTATATGTATATTTTCAGTTACACCAAAGCTCAAACCTTTGCTGAGTTTTGTAAATGTATGAATGGACTTATTTATTATATAGTAGGACTATTTTCGATGGAAATAACTGCTGTTAATCCTGCATTTGGAGTTAACCTTAATGTTTAAAAATTAGCGCAACAATGTTTTGTCTCATTGAGGGCATAGAAATCCAAAATCGTTTATTTGCTATCGAGCTGCTTGTAAGGAACTGTTAGTATATAGTTTTAGGTTTTTTTATGATGATATATAGATATATATATAATATATATTAATTGAAATTAAATTTAGGTAAATTTATCAATAATGTATCATTATTTATTTTTTATCTAAGGAACATTTTCTTAGCAGTTGTTACAATAACTGCTTAAATATGTAGTTCTTGTGATCTTTAATTTACTTTAAATATATTTGTGCAATTAGTTACTGTAAATATTTTAATAATATGATATATATATAAGTTCTTGAGAATATAGAAGATACGTTGGTCTTGAAGGCAGATTATATTAGTGATCAATTAGCAGTGTAAATCTGGTTTTTTTATTGGAATCAATGTTACTTACTTTAAGGGTTCATACTGCTGTCACTATATAATTCATACTGATAAAATTTAAGTTGTCTTACAATGATACTACGTAAAAAATTGTCAAAGTTTAGAAAAGGTTATAGCATAGAATTAACTTCACTGTTCCTTAATAAGATTAAAATTTGAATTCATAAAAATAAGTATTAAGGTGGTCTCAAAACAATATTACAATACATACTTATTTTCTTATAATATAAGCCCAATTTTTTCTGATAACAAGAGTGCGAGACAGTAATATCAAAACAGATGATATCATTCTGTGGTGATTCTTAGTAACATTTTTTTGTCTGAATACGAAAATAGATAATATAATAAGGAGGCGCACTGAAGAGAAACGGATGAACTATTTACATCTATATGGAAAAACGTTGAATAGGAAGCTAATGTAATATATATTTTTATTTCATTGAAAGACATCTGCTCATATGCTATGTTATCAGTAGTCCCTGGAGAGCTGTTTGTTTTTTTTCTCATATTTCTTTTTATCACATATTTTCACTATAATGTATTCATGTTCGTTTTCTCACATCACGCTCATATGAAACCGTACATACTTGATAGAATCACTCTAACAAAATTGTTGATTTATAATGATCATTGACACTTAGGGATTATTTACTTATCTTAAAAATTATGTCTGCTGTATCTGCTGTAATTCTATAATTTCTAATGTTCCTTCCTATATGAAAAAAATATATTAATTCCTGTCTTACTTGTCTCATCACATACTCCTGTGCTGTCCTTTTAAAGGACGGAAGGAAAAATAATTTATAATTGTAAGCTCATAATTGTTAGCGCTTTCATTCTAATGAAGAGGATATAGTAAGATTCCAGTTCAGAATAATTCTTATTTTTTAATGGTGTCAGATCTTCTAATCGAGTATGAAAAATAGGTTTCATTCCACCCCATAGATTGCGATTCCAGTAAATAAAGTTTTAAAAATTGGTTCTGCTACTTACTACGGCTTTCTCCTCGGCTCCGGCTTCGGACTCTTTGATTATTGATTATTGATGCTCAACCATTTAATCAAAGATGAGTGAAGCATTGAAATATCACATTTGGATTGAGTTCGTATATGTAAAAAAAGTGGATGTTCAGATTATATTGAAGAAAAATATAGTACATTTATTAGATGTTTGTAAGAGCATGAGAAACGAATAAATTACTTTCTCCTAAGCTTTTTTTAAATATTCCTCGCTTTGAACGATTGCATATAATAATGTAATGAATATAATTTATTCAAAAAAAATGATTTCTAAAATAAAAGCTGCTTCAAGAAAATCACCCTATAACGATTTAATTAATTGAATTTATATTTTTAAATCCAAAAATAAGGGCTCAGTGCTCACCCCTGAGTGGGAGGCAAAGCTGTAACTTTGTAAGCACCATCTGGCAAAATTTTAGGATAAAAAGTGATGACATCTAATGACTTATTTTATTCTACTTTGCTATTTTTTTCGAGGGTTTTTGGGTTGAAAGTATTTTAATGGCTGAGTCATTTTTGAATCGCTTTTGTGCGTGCTCATTTTTTTGGCTTTCATAATTTTAATAACGGCAAATCTAGCCGTGAAAGAAGAAAAAACAAAATGATTTTTGGATTTAGTGCAATGAAAATTAAAAGAAAATCTCATGTTTTCAAAATATGTGTTCGACTGTGTAATTTACCTATAAGATTTCCATACTTTATTCAAAGTAGGATCTTTTTGCTGTTTCTAAGCAAATACTCTTTTATTTCGTTTGAGATGGTGAATAAGGTCATACTCGTGTTCTGACAAAGCTTCTCCCGGAGCAGCTATGCTCTGGACCTCATCAGGTTTGTCTTATTTTTGGATTTTCCATTTCATCTCTAAATGAGTATTCGCCGGCATTCTTTTCTTCTTTAAACTGGTTTTCTTTAACATCTTCTGCAGGAGGTTCTTCTTTCTGAGGTTCTTCTGTAGCTCTTATCCGCATGGGGACAACCTACACTAGATTTAGAAGAATCTTTCCTTTCACTATAATTTTAATGTTTTAATTTGTTACAATTAATTATTATCAATTAATTTTTAATTTCATAACGCGGGATTTTCGACTTTTATTAATCAATTCTTATATAGTAATTAACAATTTATTTTCACTCTTTTAGGCAAGGTTCAGGGAAAAAGACTTTTTTTGCAGACTGAGTTTATTCTTTAATTTAGCCATCGTTTGATCTACTGGAGTGCGCACACGGAGAAACGACTCGGTTTTAAACTGAACATTTCAGCTGTATTGGCCAGTCACTTTTGAGAGAGAATGTTGTCAAGGCGTATGCTTTATCTATATATATATACCTTAATATATTCAAATTTAACTTATCTTATTACTGTAGTATATTATATATATATTTTATAATAGATTATATAGTATATATATAGTTATATAATATATATATAAGAGAGAGAGAGAAGAGAGAGAGAGAGATTATTATAGATAAAAATATGTGATCAGTTATTTTCAAATTGTTGCGCCAGGTTGATGGAACAAATAAAATAAAAACTGACATTTAATTTTATTGTTGATTTTATAATAATAATAATAATATATAGATAATAAATAATCATAATATATTAATGATATAATAATACATATCAATAATAAATATAATAAGTAATATAATATGAATAATAATAAAATAATAAATAAATAATAATAATAATAATAATAATAATAATAATAAGTAACTAATAATAATAAAATAATAATATCGGAGGAATGAAACTAGTCTATGCCCTCTGATTAATTATTGCCTGATTGAATAATATACCTTTTATAACAATAATACCTTACCTAATATATGCGACATTTTTATTCAAAATTAATTGCTAATAGTTTTTGAAATGTCACAACTCACAACAAATCTCTTCCTCCTTTTTATTTCTCTCAACCTTGGTAAGGTAAACTCCATTTGCAGAATGTAAAATATAAAATTAAATACAAAATAAAATGAAAGTGTTGAGTATTATCGTCTTTTTTGTAATTAAATAAATATTTTTAATAAATTTGATTTCATATTTCCATTTCAAGAAACGAAATGTAAAGAAAGTACTGTAATATAATTGGAACGCGCATGTTAAAATTTTAAACTCCATTTCTAAAATTTTAACAAATTAGCATTTTTATTAAACTCGAATTTAGAAGCCAAAAATAAATAAGATTAAGCATATTTGACTCTTGAAACATAAATCTCTTGAAAATTTGTGTCCAGTATAATATTTATCTTGCACAAAGAGAAAAGCAAAAGTCCTTAATTAATGACGCATTTTCCATTTGGAGGAATTATGAAGAAGTCAAATTAAAGATGAGAAAAGGAAAGAGCTCTTGAAAAGGGAAATGATTTTTAGCGTCCTTGAGAAAGGCTCAGATCTTTTAAATAATCTTTAATTCAATTTAGTCTTTTGACGGATTAATTAATGACTCAAAATATACCGAGCTTCGTAAATTAAAGGCACATCTTGATATAATTTATTTTAATTTTTTAGTCTCAAAACTCTTTTTGTTACAGAAAATTAAAATTAAATATTATTTTAGTTGTTTATGCTTCTACTCTATTTCTATATTAATTAAGAATGTTATAATGTCATTTGTTTTCATATTTATCATACAGTCTAAGTAAACAAACAAATTTGTTTATACAAATTGATGACTCTCCCTTAGCCAAGAGTTTCCATTGGAATATTTTCGAATATTTATTTGAAAATGAATCAAAGATATATTTTTAAGATCATCCTTTAAAAACACACTAAAGGCTTAAAAAGGCTTTTAATAATTTAGAGATAATTTCTTTCATTTTCTTGTTGAGTTCCATCTCGTATTCCTATTAAATATCAATGTTGGTGTGACATAAATCGATTGTTGTTAATTTCATCAATTATTTAGTTTCAGCGGTATGTTATTTTAGATAAAGCAGCAACATAAGTCATTGTCAACTCAGATGTATTCTCATTTAGATTGATAATTATTTTTTCTGTACATTCACGATATTGTCGCCCTGTCGACCAAATGAAAATATTAACAGAACTCAGACCCTAGAGGGTAAGCCATTTATCAATGCTCAATCCTTATGATTTTTTTTTTTTGAAACACCAGTGGAGGTATATCAAACCTCACTGCGGGCGGACTTACAGTGACTAGATTCGTTAAAGTATCTGAAAGAAATATATTATATATATATATATATATATATATATATATATAGTAATAGTCACCGCTCAAGGGCGAAACCCTAATAGAGAAGAATGGATTTTTCACTCTCCTTAACGGATCAAAGTTGGCGGAACCTATTAGGCACAGAGGAAAGAACTTTAGCTATTTGCCGACTCGGTGGAGATATTGTAGAACGCTAAATATTAACATACGAATCACCATTGGAGGTGGTTCAAACAACTGTGCTACCAGACGTTCTGTCAATAGAACCGTGAAAGACTGAATGAAATACTTTATGTATGTGCAAAAAAATGTTATTTTTTTTATTTTTGTTTTGTTTTGCTGACTGCAGTTTAATGACATGCAAGTACAAAAGCTTTTCCGCATATTTACTACACACAAACTTTAATATAATGAGTTTCGGAAAGCTTCTTACAAGCGACAAGGATGTGTTCATTAAAGCATATCATCATATACTTTTTCAGTCTTAGGAGCGACCCCCAAACCCAAGCAAACTTTTGCCAACCAAATTGCTAGAACTCTACTATTTGCAAACATATAAATAGAATTTATATCAATTTATAAATATTTTAATATGATAAATATAGCATTATAATGTTTACACCACAATTATAATGCAACTAAATATTGCATGTTTTTAATTTTATCTTACATTGTATAACTGAGCAAAAAGTTTTTTGCAAAATCATCATATTAATTGGTCTGAAAAGAATAAATGATTAATAAATATGTAATGAATAGTTTGAGCACAATTTTTGCACACATATATATGTTATTTAAATGGGAGTGTAAACATGATATTAAAAAACTAACATAAAGTTTCTTCTCACCGAAGAGATAGTGACTTTTTGGAAACCCTATTCACGTGTGCTCGTCTATCAACACTTTTATAAATTTGGAGGGAAAGTTGTGTGTCCGTCAAAGCGTAAAAGCCTTCAAGAAAGACACACGCATTCATTATCTCCTCTTTTGTCAACTTTAAATAGTCGTCTTTCGGTTGTTACAAGTGAAGAATCTTTAAGTTTGTTTTTCCAAGAAAGAAATTAGAAAAATGAAAATAGATTTACATATTCATGGCGTTAATTAACATTTAAGTTAATTTTGTTTATAATTCTTCGTCTTTCTTAGTCTTTTTTTCTCTTTCCCTTCTCTCTCTAAGTCTCTCCTCTCTCTCTCTTTTCTCATTCCTCTCTCTTCCTCTCTTCTCTCTCTCTCTCTCCTCTCTCTCCTTCTCTCTCTCTCTCTTTCTCTCTTCTCTCTCTCTCTCTCTCATCTTCTCTCTCCTCCTTCTTCTCTCTCTCTCTCTCTCTCTCTCTCTCTCTCTCTCTCTCTCTCTCTCTCTTCTCTCTCATCTCCTTCTCTCTCTCATCTTCTCTCTCTCTCTCTCTCATCTCTCTCGATTCCAAAAAACTAACGCAGAATTTTTGACTAATGTTGAAAGTACGAGGATTTATAATTTTTAAAATAGGAAAAATGAAAAAGAAAAACGTAAGAAAATGTGCGAAAATGGTGAAAATTTTCGTCTTTCAATTTTTGACGCGCCATTTGAGTCGGGTTTTGCAATAATGTATCGTTTTCCTACCTTACGCTGGTATATATATATTATATATAATATACACACATATATACCCAAGTAGGTTAAGTAGATTATAGTAGTCAATATATTTATATACGTACTATATATATATATATATAGTATATAGGGAGTATAGCATGGATATATGTGCTGTGTGTTGTGTGTGTGTGTGTGTGAGTGTATGTGTGACAGTGTATGTTGACTACCACAATAACAACTCACACAGTGGTGAGTATGTGGTAATGTGTACTGTGGCGGAGGGCTGATTTCAATGCATATGGATGTGCCGCATTTTGAAACCTTGTTTTAATTTTTATCCCGATCTGGAACCAAACAACAGTGCAAAATGATGCAGCATGTTGGCGGAGCTCTCTAGAAACGGTCGATTTTCCCCAAGCTTCTTTTTTTTTTTGTCTTTAAAAATTAGTAAATTAATTTATAACTAAACTAGATTAAAAAAGAAATATATAATTCTTAGTGTTTATGGATTTGAATACTTAAAACAAAAATTCCCGAGCTTGTTATTTTAAAAATTCAATTGGAACAAAAAACTTTTCCATTCAGGACTTTCAATGACCGACAATCCCCAGTTCTCTAAGGTATGGAAAATTTTTCAGGAAAGTTTTTTTTCGAAAATATTTTATCTCTTCACCCAATCACTATGAAATTTTCAGAACATTTATTGTAAGGTGAGATAAAATTTTTACATTAGTTCATATTTTGCGTAAGCCATTACTGTATACTTATGGGAATGAGAGATCTTTAATTGCTATCCTTGTTTCTAAGAGATACTGTTTATTCCAAAAAAAAAAAATAAAAATTAATAACAAAAATAATAGAATAATGTAAGAAAAAAATTATAACTGTCCAAACAATAGATGCTCTGAAAAATTTAAATTGATAGAATCAGTGAAAAACAAATCAAATTTTCTGGAGAAAACTTTGCCTAAAAAGTTATATATATATATATTATTTATATATTGTATCCGTTATATATATATATATTGATACTATTATACTATATATATATAATACGCTATACCTTCTTAAATATATATTAATATATCATAGAGGTTGGGACTTCATGTACAAGTACTCTGTATTGTTACTGGTGTACTTAAGTACAATTTTTTTGGAAAGTACTTGTAACTTTGTACCCTGTGTGGTAACTTGCAAGGCTTCTGAAAAGACTCCACCATATGCTATCGTTGTACTTGCTACTTGTAAGCTTGATGCGCTTTTGCTCGATAGACTGCACCTGCGGGCAAGTATTTCCATCGGCTGAGCTTTAAAATAGCCACAAGTACTTGGCTTTTATATATTAGCTAACCTATACTCTAACTACTCAAATTCTGACGTGAGTCAGTGCGATTTAAAAAAATTTATTGTTTTTTTAGATAAAGAAAATGTAATTTGGTTTGCATTTAAAAATGAATGTAAAGATTAAATACTGTATTTATTAATTTAAATACTTAGTATAATAATATTTATAGTACTATATATATAGGTATATTATAATTTTATATATATAATTCATAGTTGATATGATTGATATAATATATACTAATATATATACTATATATTATAGTATATCATCATCCATCCATCATCTGACTACAATCAAACCAACTGGAGCTTTTCCCGCCGCAAGGACTGGGGGTAAGGTTTGCGTAAAAAATCATGTACCAGAACAGGAAAAGTAGTCCGAAGAATATGACACAAAAGTCG
>JABUQX010046947.1:0-22500 GCA_015478945.1 Trachelipus rathkii
CATCAATTAAACATCACAGTATTTTTTATAAGCGCAGAATATCTTTCTTCAGAATAAGTAATATGCGTGATGTGTCTTTAAACACACAGTAATTTAATCTGTTCGGGCAAAGAAGGATATGAGTCGGTCAATGTTGTAGCTCCCAATACTGTCCCTATCTCATACGTTAAAGAGTTCCTAAAAAGTAAAAAAAAAATATAAGAGTTACATCTATACCTCAGCGGTATTTCTCTGTGAGCTTCATCCTAAGAACACGCATAGAGTGTTACTGCGTACACAAATATCCTACCTAACGAGATTTTGAGACAAGTATAACATCCTGAATAATGAGTATGCCTAGTTTTAGCAGATTATTTTACCTCTATATGAGCAAATTTAAAAACCTGAAACCTTCTGAAAAGACGTAAACTGATCTGTGAAGACGAAAAATTTATACAATGTATAGCCGAAGTATGCCTAAAATTCTTATAAAGGAAAATGTTCGCTTAAACGAGACAACCTCAGAAGGTAAAGCTGCGTCGTCAATGAGAGCATCAATTAAAAAACTTGCTGGTAACGTAAGAAACTTAAAAAATAAAAAGAAGCTATTATGTCCACATCATTGAGGATATCTGTTATCCTTATTTATAATTTCTCTCACAGCTTCAGCAACAGATTTTTTGACTTTTTATCTTTTAAAGCCTTTAACCTTAAGTATGGAATTTACATCTATCACAAAAAGAAATATTGATACCACCCTCACTGTAAACTTTATATTTTATCATTTCAGTTAAATCAAGTTGCCATACATTATCTAAGTGAGGGGCTAATGGTTTTTCGTGTAGGAAATTTTTTTCCGTATAGGTTTTGTAGAGTAAAAGCATCCTCACCTTCTAAATATTTTTTTCAATTCCTTTTTTATTAATTTGAGGAAACTTTGAAGCGAACCTTGAAAACCCACCGTACATGTATGCTGTTTCACATCAAAGTAATATTATATCGACGCCTCCTTAGTCCATGACTCACAATGACATAAACAATAAAAATTATATTCATTTATATTGAAAGGTGATATAAAAATCACCAAATGTATATGAAAATATCTTTATTTTAACTAAAAATAATATTAACTATTTTTAATTACAAGTCTAACAAACATAGCAGATGTTATACAGAAAGATAACAAAGGTTATATACATAATTTAAATTACAAACAATACAATCATGTAAAAAAGACCTATAAATAATTAGGAACTAATCCATTTTGGTATGCAATGGATGTTTTTTGCTTATTCTATCCTGCATATTGCAAGCGCGTAATGTGTTTCTACTTAGCAACTTAAATCTGGCCGATGCAAAAGAAAGGTACCAGAAGGACTCGCATCTGGTCTAGGAGACATTTGAATATTATCCAGATTCAGCTAATCTTTGTTTTATTCTGGATTAAAGTTCTCTAGGAAAATTAATAGTCCTGACAGTTTCTTGATTTGATCCATTCCACTTGCCTGTTAATATTCGATCAATTCCTTCTCGTAATTATTTCATCTGATCATACTTGCGATCATATAAACTCATAGGTTTGCGTTGGAGCAACCTGCTCGATAAGGGTTATACCGATCTGTTTGTTCGAACTGTTGTTTGTTGTTTGGTTGTTGTTGGCTTGTTGTTGTTGTCTGCTGTTGGTTGTTGTTGTGGCTGGTTGGTTGTTGTTTGGTTGTTGTTGTTGTTGTTGTTTGTTGTTGTTGTTGTTTTGTTGTTGTTGGTTGTGTGTTGTATGTTGTTGTTGTTGTGGTTGTGTTGTGTTGTGTTGTTGTTTTGTTGTGAGGTAGGGTTCCTGTGTTATATTTCATCTTCTCATAAATCGCTGTGGGTAAGAACCACTACCTGTCTTCATCATTGAGAAAGGCCACTTAGTATGCAAAGGGGCTATAACCGAAAGAGAGTAAAAGTAGGACACACTCCGCCTTTCTGTAATAGCTTCTTATTTATTTTTAAAGTTTTCTTAAGTTACCAGCAAGTTTTTTAATGATTCTTCTATGACGACGCAGCTTTACCTTCTGAGGTCTGTTTAAAGGAACATTTCCTTTTATAAGATTTAGGCATACTTCTGCTATACATTGTATAAATTTTTCATCTTCACAGATCAGTTTACGTTTTCAGAAGGTTTCAGGTTTTTAAATTTTCTCATAAGAGGTAAATAATCTGCTACTAGAGTACTCATTATTCAGGTATGTATACTGTCTCAATCTCGTTAGGTAAGATATTTGTACGCAGTAACACTCTATGCGTGTTCTTAGGATGAAGCTCACAGAGTAAATAACCGTGCGGTATAGATGTAACTTCCTTATATACTTTTAGGAACTCTTTACGTTGATTAGGGAACATTTGGGTAGCCACAATCATTGAACCATGACTCCAATATCCCTTCTTTGCCCGAACAATATTATATATACTGTGTGTTTAAAGACACATCACGCATATACTTATTCTGATGAAAAGATATTCTGCGTTATAAAACAATAATTGTTGATGTTTTAAATGATGTGGA
This sequence comes from Trachelipus rathkii, assembly GCA_015478945.1. Lineage (NCBI taxonomy): Eukaryota > Metazoa > Arthropoda > Malacostraca > Isopoda > Trachelipodidae > Trachelipus > Trachelipus rathkii. The sequence goes on from JABUQX010046947.1 coordinate 2,528, forward strand.
GTAAACTGTTGAAAGTTGTCGCTATATCTCATTCAATTTATGCATCAAGTCATCAAGGATTATAATTTTATGACCTGGTAAACATTGAAGAGCTTTTATATCATATAACACCTTCGCTGAATTGATTTACATCTTTGTAAACTAACTTTTCTTGTGCTAAACACTGTAGCACATAATATTGGACATTTTAAAAAACAAAGGGTTGTCTGTTCGAAGATCTCAACCCTGTTTAAATACTTAATAACAGAGAAAGGTTTTCACATGGCAGCCTGTAGGACCAGACACAAGACACGTAAGCTGGAAGACACGGAACATAAATTTAACCAACATCGACAATATCACCTAGGTTGACACCGAACACTAATGATAAAGAGAAGGTTTGGCACTTATGTTATAAACGCATTAAAATAAAAACTTGTTTTTTCTTTTCCTACTTTTAACCAAAGAACTTATTTATACCATAGAAAAATATGACTTTAATCAATAGATCAATAGATCAATAGATCAATAGATCACGGATGGACAGAAGGATGGTTGGATGATGGTTTGATCTAAAGATGAATGTCTTGATTTAGGGTATGTAAAACATAAAGCAATTTTTAATGAACACAATGATGACGAATTCAATAGATCAATAGATTCAAGTAGAATCTAGATCACGGCGGACAGAAGGGTGGTGGAGAGGGTAGTTGGATGAGGGTTTGATTTATTGATTTACTGATTTAGGGTATGTAAAAACATAACAATTTTAATAAAAAAATATGACTTGAATCAATAGATCAATAGATCAATAGATCAATAGATCAATAGATCAATAAGATCAATAGATCACGGGATGGACAGAAGGATGGTGGAGAGGGCAGTTTGATTTACTGATTTACTGATTTAGGGTATGTAAAACATAACAATTTTAGTAAAAATACGACTTTAATCAATAGATCAATAGATCAATAGATCAATAGATCAATAGATCAATAGATCAAGGGTGGACAGAAGGGTGGTGGAGAGGGCAGTTTGATTTACTGATTTACTGATTTAGGGTATGTAAAAACCATAACAATTTTAGTAAAAATCCTGACTTGAATCAATTAGATGCAATAGATCACTGGAATGGACAGAAGGGTGGTGGCAGAGGGCAGTTTGATTTACTGATTTACTGACTTTAGGGTATGTAAAACGTAAATTTTTTACGTTTAAACAGGAAAAGCATAAAAATTTTAGTAAAAAATATGACTTAATCAATAGATCAATAAAACAATAGAATCAATAGATCAATAGATAAATAGTCAATAGACTCAAGGGTGGACAGAATGGGTGGTGAGAGGGCAGTTGATTTACTGATTTACTGATTTAGGTATGTTAAAAAACGTAAGTTTTTTAACGTTATAACATGAAAGCATACAAAGATTTTAGTAAAATATGAACTTTATCAATAGATCAATAGATCAATAGATCAATAGATCAATAGATCATAGATCAATAGCTCAGGGTGAACAGAAGGGTGGGGACGAGGGCAGAGTTGATTTACTGATTTAAATCTGATTTAGGGTATGTTTAAAAACGTAAATTTTTTTACGGTTTTCCAACATGAAAAGCATAAAAGATTTTAGTAAAAACAAAAATAAAATTAAAATATAAATAAACCATAATTAAAAAATATCAAATTTTTGGAAAAAATTAGTTGAACAAAGCTCACTCGTAAATGCTAAAAAAAATTATATAATTATTAAAAGAAAACTGAACACGTTTGCTTTCCTTCGTGGTGGTGTTCGCGCCGGCACGCGCTGCGGCCGGCGCGCAGCCGCCGAGCACGCCGGATAGGCGCCCTGCGGGCGCACACGCAGACCGGGGCCAGCTGTCCGGAACTCTTCTCGCAGGGGTCTTCAGAACGGCATCATTATTCGAAATCTATGAACCTTATAGAACATATATTTGATAACCAATATTGTAATATTATACAAATATTTTACTACTCAGCACGCAACCGCGAGCAAGCACGGGCCGATGCGGATCCGAATCCGGATCGTAATCCTACTTAACTCATTCCTCCTCTATACTATCTCCAAATTTCAACCTTCTAACGAATCATTTCCTAATTTTTAGGGGGAAGGTCAGCCCCCCCCCCTATGGGGTGCATGGCAACGGTAACCTCGTCTACGACGAGGTTACGTCACACCCCTATGGGGGTGTTAAATTTGAAGGAGATACCATGTAGCAAACTCTATCTCGATTACTAAGTGAGGTTTGGTGCGGTGCGGTTGCTGTGTGGTGCCGGTGCTGTGCGGCTTAGCGGTTGTGGGTGTGGTTTCTAGCAAGCAAAACTTGAACAACAGTTTATAATATATATATATTTATTTATTTATTTTATTTTTATTTATTTTTATTATTAATTTAATTATTTATTTTTTATTGTATTTAATTTATTTATTATTTATTATTTAATTTATTAATTTATTTATTAATTTATTTAAATTATTTTATTCATTGTTTCGAAAAAAACCTTCGGTTTTTTTTCGTCGATCGAAGGGGAAGAGCGACCCCTTTTACCGTGGGAATTTTATTCAATATTTTCCCATGACCCGTTGGAACCGGTGCTCTATATATATATCTATATATATATTTTTAAATTATATATATATAGTATATATAATATAATAATATATATAATATATATATATGATTATATCTATATATATATTATACTAATTTCTATATATACTAGTGTATAGTGTAGACTGCTATGAGATATATATCTATATATATATATAATATTTATATGATTTATATATATTATTATATATATATCATATATATATATATATATTATTATATATATATATATTATATATATTTTATATATATCAAAAAAAAAACATCCCGCTCATTTAGGGGTAGTTCGCTAGCGCACCTTCGCACCATCGAGAAAAACGTAGTCCGCTAGCGCTCCTCCGAACCTATTCAGACCATCAAACCTCCGCCATCGCAAGTCCGCACATCCGCACGTCTTCCGCTATAATGTGTGGACTTGCACAAAAGGTTTTTTTAATATTAAATTTTATAATATATAATATCTAAAATATATATATATATTATTAGTAGTATATATATATATATATATATATAGATACTATTATATATATATTATATATATATTAATATTTATATAGTATATAATAATTATATATATATATATAATTAGATATATATATATATTGTCCTTTAAATGGATGTTAACCGATATATATCGAACGAGCGATGTATATCGATTTTTTTTTCGATTATTTCAAGCAAATAGAGCGTGAGGGTTGACAAAAAGTTTTTTTTTTTTTTATTTTTTAACCTTTAAGGAATACCAAAGATTAAATCGCCAAGATGGAAAGAGTCAGGGTCTTTCGGCCTCAGCGGGGGACGATCGGGGGGGACTTCGTGCCCCCCTCTGTCCCCGTCCGCTCGAGCCCCTTAAAAAAAAAAAAGTAAAAAAAAATTAAAACAAAATTAATTCATAAAACATTAATCACTGATCATAATAAAAGCAACATGTGGCAACTTTTTCTCTTCTTCTATTGGATTTTAAGTTAACACGTCACAGTGTATGGTTAGACGATTAGTGTTCAGCGATATTTCGATATCTGTATTTTTATGTAACTTTATCCTTTTAAAGGGAAAGTGCCTTATATATATATAAATAACTATATATATTAGTATATATATAATTATATACGTGATATATATATATAATATATTATATATAGTTGTGTTGTATATTATTATATATATATATTATATATAGTATATATATTTTATATATATTATATATTTATTATATATATGATATATATTATATAAGTAATAATAATAATAGATAATATATATATAGTATATATATATATATATTAATTATAGTATAGACATCAGATATAATATATATATATATATATATATATATATATAGTATATTAGGGGTGTACCAGATCCTGAAAATTTTCACGTTCCGCGCGGACGGAATTAGCTGGAATCTCTAAAAAAAATTATTTTCGCCGCGAGAATCTGAATTTCTAAAGAAGTTTTCCTTTAACTTATCAAGAAGTAAAAAAAAAAACCTATATCCTTTCAGATGTAAGTTTCAACAGTATATATATATATATTACATAATACTATATGTTATATAATATATATATATATATAGTATATAATATATAATATTATTATTCTATTATATATATATATATTTTATATATATATAATATATATTATATATATAATATATATATATATATATATTTATATAATATTATATATATAACGTATATATTATATATATTAACAAAAGATTTTATTCATTAGTTGACTGCAGATTTGTCATATTAGGCAAACTGATGAAACTCATTCAAAATGCCATCAGGCATCCATATATGCCCGATTATTAATATATGTTACAAATCAGTTCGAGGACTGAAACAGGTGTAGATGTAAGCTTTATTGCTTCAAAAACATTTAGTAAATTATCACCGATAGAGATAGATCTGGAAGTTAAAAATTTTGGATAGTAAAAGTGACGAGTCCTGTATTTTTTAAGAACAGAGGAAACCCCAAGAAGTGAAAGATCAAGCAGTGAAAAAGTGAAGTCTTGGGGAAAGTAGTTCTCTCATAAAAAATATTTTGCATATCCATATTACTCCCCAATTATCAAGGCAATTCATAATAGAAGAATAAAGAAAATAAAACAAAGTTATTCACGAATCGCTGAAGTGTGAGGGATTCATGTAGAACTTCATTTGCCGCATCTTCAACCAAAATATCTTCTTATTTCTAGTTGAAAATATTTTATAGAGATGTTGATAACATCTCTACAAAATACAACAGAATCATTAAGCTTAGCATTATTTCAAATGAGAGTCATAAATTGGTTATAAAAAGTATTAAAACTCACCTTTTCATGACTGGTAATTTCATATTTGTTTTATTATAGTCAGAATTATTTAAAGCCTCCAAAAAACTATCCATTGCATTAGACTTTTCCTCTTTCTTTATTTGTTCTTCATTATTTAATTTATTTACAAACTCATTAAACTCATTTAATTTATATTCTAATTCAAAAAAATATACTGTCTGATTTTCAATTTCAGAGTAAAATAAATCACTTTCTTCTTCAGTGTTATTTAAAATTTACACCATTTCTTCATCTAATTTTCTTATTCTGCGCATAATGTCAGATATTTCTTTTAATTGTACTTTACAAAATGTAAGACCAAGGGACTCATTAATTTTTAATTCACTTAATTTATTTAAAATGATAGTCACTTTAGCCTTAAAGCTAGAACGAAGTTTTTTTTAAGTTTATTGAAATTTTCCATTTTTAACAAAAATATGTTAGTTCGAAATTCTTCTTACAAAAACCTTTATTATTAAGTATAATAAAATAATTATTAAATCTAAAAGCTCTACTATTAGCGTAGGCTTAAAAAAAAACAGTTTGCAAATTTTTGAAAATTAGCTCTAGGGTGTCCTAGTTCTCATATAGGACTTTGAGCCAATTCTTAAGAGCACAAACACGCATCACTATTAATAATAATAACATTTAATGCAAATTATTTACACAAACCCACTCGTAAGCCAGTGAGCAGTTAAAGAAGAAAATGACTCGTTTGAATATTTAGCTGTCCATATATCTGAAGAAAATGATATCTGATCAGCATTAAATAACTTCTCGAATATTGCTGATCTCAATTTACTGTATGGAGTTGATAACATCTTCTCTACAAAATATTTTCTACTAGGAATAAGATAGGCTGGTTGAAGATGGGCAGTAAGTTCTATGAATCCCAACTCTTCAGTGATTGTGAATAAAATTCATTATTTTCTGTATTGGGGTCATTGATATGCAAAATCTTTCTTTGAGAGAAACTTTCCTCAAGACTTACTTGCTTCACGGCTTGGATCTTTCGCTCTTTTGGGGTTTCCTCTATTCCTAAAAAATATAAGAATTCCCTTTTACTTAATCTCATCCAAATTTTTGATTCCAGATTCTATCGTGTGAGTGGAATTTTCCTTGTTTATTATGAAGGGGCGTTGTACTAAATGCTTTTGGTATACTACCTAGTTATATTTTACTGTGGCATATTTTACACTCTATTATAGATTCTGTAAGCTTTTGTTTAATTTCGAGCATGCTTTATAACTTGATTTCTCTTAGTTATGTCATCATTTTGGATCGTAGAAACGTCAATAAAGTTAGAATAATAAAAATTGAAGAAAGAATATTTTTTATTATAAAATATAATCTTTAAGATTAAATATACCTAACCTCGAAGATACGTCAATGAAATAAATTGAAACATGAAAAAATAAAATCGTTAAAATAGGTTATAGAAATTTAAATTTATTTGAAGAACTGTAATAAGATACAATATATATTATGATATATTATAGTATGTATAATTTATTATATATATATATATATATATATATATAATATATATAATATAAGCTTAAAAAAGATGCATCTCGCCCGACTATACAAGCCCGGAAAATTTGATGTTGATCGGACACGTATAAAAAAAAATTATCCCAATATTTTCACTTTTGGTAAAAACATTTGAAATTTTTGAAAAGTGAAAAATTGATATAATTTCTTTCTACTCATTCCGATCAGAATTAATTATTTTGCAGGGCTTATACTAGTCTCGGCGACGATGCAATCTTTTTTTACTTAGATAATTTTTTTTTTTGTATACTCAAAAGAAAAATTTAAAAAAATTTCAAAAAAATTATTTTTTTGAAAATTTGTTCAAGAACAAATCCAAACTATTGCATATACAAAGAATTATCTGAGTAAAAACTGTGCTCTCCCCGACTACATATGCTGAAAATTTCAATCCATTAGCCCGAGACAGGAATAAAAATTAATCGCAATTGTTTCATTTTCAAAATCCATAAAAAGTGGGTTCGGAAATTGGACAACGCTGAGACAAAACTCAAAAAATCGTAAAATCCTCTTTGACTATTGTAGGTAACTGGATCTATCTAGTTGTATATTTCCAGTTTGAAGTCATTTCGAGAAAGATTAGGTGGTTCTGGAGTTGATACGGAAAAATGGTCAAAGACATGGGTTTTTGAAAAATTTGAGGAGGTTAATATCCTGAGGAAGAAAGACTAACAGCTCGCAGATATAATCACCCGTACAATATTTAAGAGGATGCAAAAACAGGCTTACAGTATTGGTGTTTTTATATATGTTCAAAATCGGCTGAAATTCCGAATTTTATGTTCCATTTTTTAGGGGGGTGAAATTGGGGGGAGGTGCCCTTAAGAAATAGTTGTACCTCCCTTGAAGAAAAATATGTGGGTTTTTATAACATAACCAGAGAACAGTGCCGAAAACTTGGAAAAAAACAAATAATTAAGGTATTAAATAACAAAAAAACATTAAATTAGAAAAAATGCAGAGGTCAAGGCCATGATGGAGCAGCAAATATGCGAGGGGAATCAGTTTCGGATTTCAGATCGTATTAGAAAATTGTTCCAAATGAAGAATACATTCATTGTGCAGCTATAATTTAAATTTTAATTCTTAAGGATTCTGTTAAAGGTATATAATGGCTCTTCAAAAATTTTATGACAAACTGGAAAAAGTATATGTGTATTTCAGTTCTACTACAGCTCGGTGGCAAAGAAATTAACAGCTGTTCAACAATAACAGGAATGCATCACAAAAACACTAAATAATTGTGTCCAACTAGGGGTCATCCAAGTATGATTCCCTACTAGCAATAAAAAAACAATAAAAAAACAATTTTCAAAAAGTATTTCGCAGGTCTATCTTCAAGTGATATTAATGGGTAAGTTCAAAGTGAAGAAGAAACGAAGGCCCTTGGTCTCAGGAAACAGTTAGAAAATTTTGAGTTTCTTCTCTGTCTTGCTGTTTCAAAGTAAAGTATATGGAAAGCATCAATGTTTTTCTCAAAAATATTGCAAGTTCAAATACAGATCTCAGAAAGCCAACATTACCTATTGGGACAAGCAAAAATCAAACTTATGTGAGCTAAGATACAAATTTGAAGATGTAGGGAGAGAAACTACGGAGTTAGCACAATCATTGGAACATTGAAGCAAAAATTACTTCCAGATTCGTCAAATACAGATTAAAAAGTTTTTTGATGAAGCCTTTTTAATTTTTATGAAAGAACTGAAGACCCATTGAAGCCTTTAGAATAAGGGTTTCCAATAAATCTCTTGATATATTTAAATGAACAGATAACTACTCGTTTATTAGCATGGACAATGTTAATGAGTTATTTTCATTTCTTGCTCTTGCAGAAATAGCAGAGCTACGAAATGAAAGTTGCCAAGAAAAGGCTACAAAACTGGTAGAAAAATACGATTAGATTTATCTCTTTCGTTGTAAGGACAATTAATCACATTCAGGAAGCATGTGATGACTACAGAAGTGAATGAAAATATGGTAACTATTAAAGATTAGCAAACTTTTTATTCGTAGAAACAGCTGCTTTTAGCAAGTAGGCTTACCAGACTTGTGTACAGCATTTCAGTTGTATTTGACGTTACCAGTAACATCTGGCAACACTGAAAGGTGTTTTCAAAAGCTCAAGTTATAAAAGACTTTTTAAGGAACAATTAATGACAGAAACAAGGCTAGTGCATTGGGCTTTATTTAAAGCATTCGAATGAAACATGAAACATGTCGTACTCTTGATCTGAAAAAAGTGGTTAAATAAATTCATGGCAATGAGCAAAAAAACGTTTTGGTAAGCTATAAAGCATTCATCCTTTCGAATATTTTGACTAGCCGAGAACAGATATTCAATAAATTTTGATAACTTAAAATTCTTATTCTATATTCATTTCCTTGTATATATATATATATATATATATATATATATATATATAATATATATATATATATATATAATATTATATATATATAATATATATATATATATATATATATATATATAATATATATATATATAATATATATATATATAATATATATATATATATATCAAATTACTAGATTGATACTTATTTTTTGGAGGAGGGGAGGGGGAAATTAGATATTTAAGTAAAAATAGTAATAATACATTTGGAAGCAGAATGTAAAAAAGATGTTTTTGTGAATTTGATTAAATTTTTGTACAAAAAAGTGAAAAGTCTTTAATACATGTTTTTTTCCCTTTTAAAGAACATTTATACTTTTTTACATAGAGATTTCTGAAAATTTCATGACTTTTTTATGCAAATATCTAATTTCTCCAATAGAAAGGAGTACTAATCTGATAAATAGCATATAAGCTATATATATATATATATATATATATATATATATATATATATATAATATATATATATATATATATATATATATATATATATATATATATATATATATATATATATATATATATATATATTTCATTATAATTAATTTACTAGATTATATATATATTATATATATATTATATATACTATTTAATAATATATTATATTATAATTATATCATATATATATATATATATATACATACTATATATATTATATATGAATATTATATATATTGTATAATATATATATATATATATAGTATATATATATATATTATAATATGTATTAAGTATATAAATATATGTATAATATCATTATATATGAATATACAAAAGGGGGCCCCATTTCCACTTTGGCGGGGGGGCCCTATCAACCTCCTGCGCCACGATATATATATATATATAATATATATTATAATATAATAAATATTATATATATATATATAATATACTATTATATATATATTATTTAACTATATTATTAGTATCTATTAATGATATTATATAAAATATTCACTTTACTATGAAGTTTCTCCATAAGTTGACTAACAAACGTGATTAAGCATACGCTGATGCAATCAATATATATAGTATATATATATTATATATATATATATATATATATATATATATATATATATATTATAATATATATTATAATAATAGTATATATATATATAGTATATATATATATATAATAATATATATATATGTATATAATATATATATATATATATTATATATATAATATGAGTATTATATATATATATATATATATATGATATATAGTATATATATATTATTTCTGAAACTTTTTTATGATTTCTTTATGAGCATTACCGCAGTTAGTAATTAAAAATTCCGTTCAGGGGCCGGAATTTGTTTTTAATTCCGGCTAATTCCGGTTCCGGTACACCCCTAATATATAATATTATATCAGTATATATATATGTATATATATATATATAATATATATATATATATATTATTATTATATATATATTTATAATATATATTATATATATATAAGTATATATTATACCATCTCCCAGATAGGTTTTTGCCCTGCTCAGTAACACTCAGCTCTTCCTTCGGCATCGAAACACTTGATCTAGAGCACATCTACATAAAGATATTTATCTCTGAACGCAAAGGTTTCCTGATGCTAGTCATTGAGTTATATACTCTATAAAGGTACAGGGTTTCCGTGTTCGCCCTTTAGTGGGATCTAGCCATCTTCTTCCTATTTCCCCTCGAAACTCTTCCAGAGGCTCTCTAGAAGATCGTGCTTCTAAGCACATAAGCCTCCGATGCTGGTCCTGGAAGTTCAAGCAGAAAATAATCGGGCTCGGGTTGCTAGCCTGTCGCCCTATATATATATATATAAGAAAATCTTCATAAGAACTGGGCGTGCCGAATATCCATCTTCATATACTCAATAATATACATCGAAAATAAAGCAACTGTTTCTCAAAAGAACTAATTTGTTACATTTTAATGCATCACACCACCATTAATGTATAATTCTGTAGTTATTAATTTCGAAATTATTATAAAAAAAAAAAAAAAAAAAATAGTTTTTTATAGATCAAGATATTTTTTTCAATTTCCATTGCTTCAAGTATACTTGCATCCATTCCCAATTTCATTCTTCTTTACGATATCTAAAGAAATGGTTTATCCATATCAGAAATGGTGACACTTCTCATTTTTATCTAGCTCCTCTTCATCCTTCTGGCTTTTTCTTCTGTTTTCTTTCTCATGTCCTTCCAATTTTAATGCAACTTTTCCATCAGGCAATCGTTCAAGATCATACATATATATATATTTAGATTTTATATCTATATATATATAATTATATATCTATAGTATATAATATATATATCTTATTATATATTAGTATATATATAGTATATATATATATATATATATATTATTAATAGTATATATATTATATATTACTATATATATATAATATATATACGGTATATTATATATATATATATATTATTATATATATGATATAATTTATAATATATATATAATATAGTAATTTATAGTACTATATTATATATATATATATATATATATTTTACAGTTGTCCCCCACAACTCACGGCAGAGCCCTATTCAATGGAGGTTGTGTTGCATCACATCAGTATCATCTACTATCTGCAAACTACGCTAGATGAGCCAGACGCAGGCTTAAAGTGAATGAGAGTTTTATAATTCAGCAGGAACGACAGAAGTATATGAATGAGTATTCCATTAAAACAAGAGGTGGCAGGAAAGAAGGAAGCACTCACAAAGCGAACAAGCCTGGAATTACCATATATACATCACAATAACTCATGCGCCGACATCAGGCCCTCCTTGTGCTATGAGGGCGTCTGTAAAGGTGGTGGTACTGCGAGTGGATAATTCGTCGCTCGTAGCACCTGCCACTTCCGGTACCTATAGAAAAGAGTAAAGCAAGCACACACATCGCGCCGCAAAGATAGAGGGTCAAGTGAAACAGTTTATAAACCTTTTGGAATTTTGCCCTTTGAACTCGACGGCTATCCCAAAAGCCGGGTGAAACCGAGCCCCCCCAGCAATATGAGGCAGTCTCCATATCAAGGGCGGCCAATGAGGCCCTGTATAGCTGGATAACTGAGAAAAGAGGAAAAAAAAGTCTCGCAGCCTAAACATAACTCCCAGTTTCTTGGAGGCCGCCCTAGCAACCATTTGTGATGTGAGGTTTCCAAGACATGTTTTTGTTTATGTTAAGGCGCCAAGGATGTTTATATGTCAACAGGAGAGAACGAGAGAACCGTCGAAAGAATAGGAAAGTTAGAAGGTGTTTAGAGAGGGAGATTTGTTGTAGAAGTTGGGTTTTTAGGGAATTGAATTTCCACAAAGTTCAGACGACCTACCACCCGAAATCATCAGGTCAGCCCCCCCCCGGGGGGAAGAAAAAAAAAAAATAGAATCGGAATGATAAAGACGAAAGGCAATTCTAGAAGTAAAAAAGGGAGCAGAATTGAAATGAGTTGAAAGAATGAAGGGTCGAATCATCGCATACGAGTGGATAGAGTTTAGATGTGCAGGTGAGAGATCATTAAGAAAAGTTAGGAATAAAAGTAGGGGATAGACAGAACCCTGACGGAACACCCACTAATTGACAGAAAAAGAAGAAGAAGTCGCCCATCAACAACAGCCGATTATTGAGCGATTTAAAAAGAAAACTAGACCTTTAAGTCAAAGAGAAGGAGGTAACCCAAAGGAGGGGAGCCTTGGAGAGGCAGGTGACGCGTGCCATACCCGGTCAAATGCTGGATATGTCAAGCGCCCACCACGCACATGTCTCCCCGTAGTTCCTGAGGGCGGAAAACCATAAATCAGTTAGATAGGAAAGTATTTTCGCCAACAGACCTCGAGCGCCGAAAGCCGTACTGGCGATCGAAAGAAGTGAATGAGACTCCAGAGGATCTAAAAAATGAGAGTTGAGTAGGGTTCAAGATTGTAGATAGAATACAAGTGAGAGCTATAGGCGATAGTTAGAAAGGGATCAGAGCGCTTCCTTTTTTTCGACGGGTGGGACATGTGCGTGCTTCCAACACTGAGGGAAAGTATTAGTATTGAGACATAGAGAAAAAGTTTGAAACGAGGGGCGGGGTAAGCACAAAAGCACACTCCTCAAAACTGGGAGGAATGGCCATCCGGCGCCGCCCGCCTTCCCTAAAGATTCATTAAATTTCAAGGGAGCCCATGGCACCCGATCAATGTAATCTCGGCATGGAATGAAGGACAACCTGAGAGAAGAAGGAGGAGGAGGAATGCCAGAACGTCTAGGGTTGAGTTAGAGGAAAATTAGAGGCCGAAAGAGATTGGCCTTTTCAGTTTGGAGAATTAGCAACAGAAGAAATCATCAGATCGAAATAAGAGGAGGAAAGGACAGATTTTACAGAAGTTGTTAGAGATGTTTTTTGGCAAGAGACAGAAAGATTTTCAGTAGGAGAATCAAGGAGTTAGGCGCACTTTCGTTTGATGAAAGCCCGCTTTGCTCGACGAAGAGTATCCCTACAACGATCTCTCTAGCTGAATGAAAATTTACAAGAGTGATAGGAAAACGAGAATTTTTTCCACCACCTGCCCCGATTCGCACACTGTCTCTAGCCTGATTGGCCAGAGAGCAAGCACGATCGCACCATGGAACTATGAGGAGAGAAGATTTGTCCGAAGAAGAATGAACCTGCTATTCCATCAAGGATTACAGCTCCCCCTTATCGGCAGAAGCCGAAGCGTCACGAGAGTCAAAGCAGTCATTTCCAATTATAGCTGCAGAAAAAACGCTAGGGCAGCGATGCGAACGTTGGAGAGAAGGGTATTAAAATTGAGAGACTATATAGGTTGTGGTCAGATTACCGATAGGAGCGAAGGTGGTGCTATTTTAAAGAGAGAAGGCTAGTGGTGAAACATAGGCCAAGTGTGTTCCAGAATTGGTTGGGACGATCCCGGAATGTGTGTTGGGTCTTTAATTAGTTGCTTCCAGATCGTTGAGAAGGCTGAATGATTCGGCCTCCCCACCTAAACTCAGTATGAGAGGACCCAACCATTCAGTGTTGTGTACATTGAAATTCCCTAAAATAGAGGACCTCGTATTTGGATGGGAAGATATACAGTCTCGTGAAAGTAGTAAGATATTCAAAAAGGCTCGAAAATCTGTTCTGTTAGGAGAACAGTAGCAGAAGCACAACGATTATTGTAGTAGAAGGAAGAAAGATTTTAGCCATAGAACATCGAAGTTAGGGAATTCGAGATTCTCGAGAGACCGTGTCTACAGGAGTGTTTTGTTTATATAGGCACATACTCACCTATCATGACGGAAATTTATGAAATAAGTTGTAGTTAGATACATTAAACGAGTTAGCAGTATGAATTCTTAGCCCACTGAGATTCAGACAAAGAGCGCAAAGGTTAGGGTTACGAGTTAGAGAGAGTGATATCCAGAGAGGCAATAGTTTAGATTGCACAGCCACGGATGTGATAATACGTCGTATAGAAAGTCCGCGCCTGCAGCAAATCTGCCATCCTACACACATCACACACACACATTCATTCACCACACACACACACACACACACACACACCACACACACATACACACACACACAGCCACAGCCAAACAAAAACATTACAGGACAAAAACAAACTAGACAAACAAAATATAAAGAACCATTGAAGTCAGACTAATCCTGTTAGAAAAGATATAGCATAAATTTGCAACAGAAAATTATAAAACGCAAACCGTATTTACAGATAATTTGAAAAATCTAGAACACAAACACACAAAATCTACACACTAAACTAAAACATATTAAATCTACACACACAACAAACACCAAACACACAAAATCTACACACTAAACTAAAACATAATTTAAATCAACATATATATATATATAATACATATATATATATATATATATATATATATATAATATAATAATATATATATATATATATTTATAATATATATATTATATTATAATATATATATATGCTCTTAGGTATTTCGCAGCTACATTTCATTTTCTTCTATTATATCAATACTTTCGAAAGAGTCCAATAATTAAAAATTTAAAAAGTGTGAAGCTTTCAAAAGATTTTAAACTGTTATTTTTATTAGTTTTAATAATGTTTTTTTCGTTGCAATTTTTGGTAAGCTTTATTTATTATTATTTATTATTATATATTATTATTATTATTATTATTATTTTATTTTATTATTATTTTATTATTTTATTATTATTATTATTATATTATTAATATTATTATTATTATTATTATTATTATTTATTATTATTTAACTTTAATATAATTTGATTTTTTTCTAATATCTTTTTATTTTTATTCTTCGTTTTATTTAATTATTAGTATAGATTTTTAGAAGTATTTTTTATTATAAAAACAGAATCCACCGCGGACGCCTCGAGAAAAAGCGAGAGGGCACGCCTGCGTTTAGCAGAGGACGGAGGGGATGATATAGAGGGGCCGAAGGCCCCACCTCGCATAAAAATAAAATATCATAAAATATCAAATATCAATTATTATTATAATATATGTAAAGCAACAAATTACTTACATTTTATAGAGCTTCACAAGTTTTACATTTTAGTTTTAATTAAAAAAACTCGTCCGAATATGTTAGTTCGTAGAAAAAGCTGAAATAGTTAGGCCGCGACATACTAAGGTCCCTATCATTATATATATATATATATAATATTATATAAATTTATATATATATATATATATAGTAATATATATATATATATATATATATATATATTATATAGGTATAATATATTATATATATATATATATATATATATATATATATATTTATATATATATATATACTGTATATATAGCGAGTATTTGCCAAAACGAATTTTAAAACATTTTAAAAAATTTATTAGCCGACTAGTTTCGGGTAAAGAATAAACTTCTTCCTCTTTTCAAGCTACATACAATGATATAAAATTTTACAACAAAAATATTGGCGAAGTTACCCATAGAAGGAAGGAAAAACTATAGAGTTTTGGGAAAAGTTTATTTAGAATAAAAGTTTAATATCATATATATACATATATATATAATATATTAATATATTATATATATATATATATAATAATATATATATATATTATACATTATATATATATATATATATTATATATATTTTGTGGGAACCTTATTATATTTTGTATTAAAATAAAAAAAAAAAATTCTTATATTCTTTATAAGTAATTACTTAAACAAGGCGCATGGCTTTGGCGTGGTACTATTTTTTGGTAATTTTAGTTGCTATAAAAAGGAACAAAATGATAAAAAAATAAAGAACTAAACAATATATATATATATATATAATATTATATATATATATATATATATATATATTATATATATATATATATATATTATAGTATAATATATATAGTTATATATAACTTATATATATATATATAATATATATATTATATATATTATATAATAATATATATATATATATATATATATAATATATTAGAATTTGGTTTTCAAATAAATAAAGAAATAATGAAATATTTAATGTTATCCTTGATATGGCAACATTTTTATTGGTTTACAAGAAGAAAACGATTTTTGTTTAGTATACTTTAGTAATTTTAAAGCAGAAGAAAGTGAGAGACTGTTTCCGGGTTCAGGTTACAATTTTGACAATTGTTTGAAATGGATTGGTTTTAAATTGAATCTGTGTTTGTAGTAATGTAGGTTTGGGTGGTGACCGCATCTTAGTTTGGCCAAGGATGATTGCATGAATCTGGAGAGAGAGTTGAATTATGGAGCTATTTCGGGTAGTCTGCTTCTTAGGTACTTTTCAGTTAGGAGGGTGTGGGTATGTTTGGTGTGTGATGTGTTATCTTGAGATGGATGGATATTGTTTAGAATTTGCTTATAGAGTAGGCTTGGAGAGGAAGAGGGGGGTTGTGTAAGTCTGTGGTAGGTAGGATTAGATAGTGCTGTGTGAATATGGGTTGTTGGGGTGCTTGTGTTTTGGCAAACAATTGAGCGCCCATTATTTCCAAGTGTTTGTCTATAGGTAGGATTTTAGTTTCTTCGTATAGATATTGTGTGGGAGTTGTAGAGGGGCATCTTGTTATTATTCTGAGTGCCTTGTTTTGTGTAATTTTAAATTTTTTCATATTATTTTTGGTTAGGAGCGGGTGCCATGTGGGAGAGGCGTAATTTAAAGTCGGACGGATAAATTGCTTATGAATGGTTGTTTTGTTTGTTTTAATGATTTCATTATTGGCTATGACTTTTAATATTTTTGTTTTTTTTTTTACTGATGAATAATGGTTGCTCTGTGTGCTTTGTGAAGTTTAGATAAGCGGTCGAGTGTTATGCCTAAAATTTTCCGGAGGTTTGAATTAGTGGGATTAACCAGTGTCATTTAGGTGGATTCGGGTGTAAAAGTTTCCGATTGTTTGTCCTTGTCTATGTGATTAGAGTGATTTATGATTTGTTTGTGAGGCGGGATGTTCTGTTTTGTCGGTTACAACCAGGTTTGGAATTAGTTATATATTGTTGTGTCAGATTTGTTGCAGTGTTTAGGTTCTGATGAGTAGTGGCGATGGTGATGTCGGCTGCGTAGGTTGTAATGTTATTGTGGTCTGTTTGTGGTTGTGGGAGATCGGCAGTGAATAGGTTGAAAGTGTGGGGGATAGATTGCTCCTTGGGTACTACTCCCCATTATTGATGTTTACAGTTTATGATTTGATGTTGTTGATTTGAGTTTGTGCTGTTCTTCCTGATAAGAAGTTAGATATCCATTTTTTAAGATTTCTAGAGATGTTGAAGTTTAATATTTTGAGGATTAGGTTGTATTTTGAGACTGTGTCCAAGGCTCTGTTGATGTCGATTGCGATGAGTATTGTTTTGTGTGTGGGTGAGGAATTTAGGGCGTTTATTATGGGTTGAATGATGTTTATGAGTGCTGTTGTGGTTGAGTGATGTGGATGGAATCCATGTTGGAACTTTTGCTTGGGGATGTGAGGGGTAATTTTGATCAGAATAAGTTTTTCGAGAAGTTTGCATAATGTTGATAGCAGAGATATAGGACGATACGAGGAGGGGCTTGAGGGGTCTTTTCTGTATTTTAGCTTTGGTATTATGATTGCTTAGATTGATGGAGCTATTGAATATATGTGCCTGTTGGGTTAATGCTATATTCTCTAGGTGTTTTAGGTATTTGTTTGAGATATTGTCAGGATCTGTGACTGGAGAGTTTTAAAGGGATTTTATGATGTTTTTTAGGTCTGCAATGGTTATTTGTATTGTTTGGTTTAGGTTGCTTTTTGTTTTTTCGAGGGCTATAATAATTTTCCTATTTTGTGGGTGAATGGGTTTGTGGCTTTGTTTAGCGAAGTGTGTGGCTAGGGTATTTGCGAGTTGTTTGGAGGTTTAAGGGTTTTGTGAGGTTTGATTTTTGATGGATTCGTGTGTGCGTGGTTGGGAATTGTTTAAGTTTTTCAGAATGTTTATAGTTTTCCACATTCTGGTGTTGTTGGTGTTTTGAAGGATGTTTGTGAAAAAAGTTTGGAAGTTGTTAGATGAGTGTGTTTTCGTTAGGTTTGTGATTTGAGTGTTTAATGTATTGATTTGTATTTGAGATGATTGTGGTTGAGCTGTATTTCTGAGAGAATTGAGTTGTTTGATTAGATTTTCTAGTTCTTGTGTTATTGTTGGATTGAATTTTTGAGGAAATTCTTTGCGGATATGTAGGTTTGCGGCTTTTTGTATTGAGTTATTGAGGTTTTGGATGGATTTGTTGAGGGTGGTGGTGTTGGTGATGTTTAAAGGGGGTTAGCTGTTTTCTATGTGGTTAGCGAATTTTTCCCAGTCGGTTTTTTTGTAATTTGTATATGATTTTTTATGAGAGGGGAGTGTGTTTTATTAGAGTTTTGATATTTAATGATTATAGGGAGGTGGTCGGTTTAAGTCGATTAAAGTAGACCAAAGTAATTTGGTGTGTAAATTGGGTGAGCAGAATATTAGGTCTGGGGAAGTGTAATTTTGGTTAGTTTGGGGTGGGATTCTGGTATGGTGGATTGGGTTATTGAGGGTGTTTAACCTTTCAAGGTTTGAGAGGATATGAGTGCCTCTGGGGTTGGCAACTTGGGCATTGTACCATGATGGATGGTGAGCGTTGAAGTCACCTTCCATTATTAAATTTGAAAGGTTTGAGAAGTGAGAAAGATTTGGTTTGTAGTTATTGGAGCAGTGTGGTGAAGTGTGGTGTGGAATGTATATGTTTATTAGATTGTGTGGTTTTTTGTTTATCATTATTGTGAAAGATTGAAGTTTTGTAATGTTGTCATTTAGTAATGTGGTGGAGTGTGATGTGGTGTTAGTGTAGGGAAGTGAGTTATGTATGAGAGTTAGTAGGGAGTGATTTTTTGGGGTTTGAGGTGAATGGATGATGTTATATCCGTAAAATTTAGGTCTGGGTGATTTTTGGACATGTGAGCTTCTTGGATCTTTGCTATGTGTATGTTGTAGAGTCTCAGGAAAATTTCAAAATTCTTATTTTTGTTGTGAATCCCATTTATGCTGATTTGTAAGAATATTTATGTTGTGTTTTGGTTTTGTTTGTGGTAAGGGTGTTGAATTTATTGTAAGGTTTGTTCAGAGCTGGCAGATCTAGTATATGTGGGGAGAGTAGGCGAGAGTGAGTGAAGGTGAGCAACTGTTGTGATGTAATCGCTCTGCTGCGAAATTGACTGCATCGGTAGAGAGTTTCGTCTTAGCGGGCCTAACCTGCAGATATGGCACACGACCACAGCCCTCCTGGTCCCGGTTGCTCTCTATGTCCCCGGACTTTTAGAAGAAGAGCTAAGGCAGAGCCGAGAAGGTGCCTCAGAATGAGAAAAAAAAGGAGAAACAAAGAGTGAGCATGGTAAAGAGATCCCGATAGGTTTAGTGGAGGGTTCCTCGCGGACGAGGTGGCGGCGCAAAAGTCGCTGAAGGAAACCACGCCCATATTCTTGCTGGTTTGCTGGTAGGGAAGATAGAATTTGAGGACGCTGCATCTGTTTATTGTATTTCC
>JABUQX010046947.1:27500-45070 GCA_015478945.1 Trachelipus rathkii
AAGGCTTGAAATAAAAATATATTTTTTTATTATAACCAATAAGAATTCTTAATTAATAAATAAACTATACTTTCATTTTTTCAAAAAAGGTGCGGAACAAAAGAGTGGAAACTTTTTTTGATCCGCACGTGCCAGTCCCTCTACTTCCTGACGTCCTCCGCACCTCCGCTAGTCCGCACTTATTCTGGTAGTCCGCTCGGAGCGGACAAGCGGACTTAAGCGGAACTCAGCGGACAGCGGACCTAAAGACGGAAGTACCCACCTCTGATATATATATATATATATATATATATATATATATATATTATATATATATAGTATATTATATATATATATATATATATATTATATATATATTAATATATATTATATATATATATATAATAATTAATTACTTTCTTCAAACACAAGAGTATTCATCGGTATACTAGAGTTGGTGTAAGTAGAGATGGTATTGAAGTGGAAAGTATGATTGATTTTGTGTTGGTGAAGAAAGAGATGTTAAAGTATGTAATGGATGTTAAATCAGTGAGTGTGCTGGGGGTGGGATTATTGATCATTATGTTGTTTTATGTAAGATTAAGTTAGTGGGGGCTTGAATGAAGAGGAAAGAGGTAAGGAAGGAAGTGGGAAGAAATAGAGTGTGAAGTAATAAGGAAAAGTATTTAAGAGCGTTACGAAATAAATCAGTTGAATGTGAATAAGATGAAACTGAACCAAAATCTTGAGCACACAAATGAAGGAAGCCTTTATTAGTAGTGCAAGAGAAGTATGTGGATGTGCTAAAGTAGGAAGTAAGAATTTCAACAGCGAATAGTGGAATGAAGAGGTGATGCAAGCGGTTAAAAGTAAAAAGGAGGCGTGGTTGAATGTGCTAAAAGCAAATCATGAGGTCTCAATAGAAAATGTTTGGAATTAGATAGGGGGGAAAAGGAAGACTGAAAGTTGCATACGTAAGAGGAAAAACGTGAAGCTTTTCAGGAGGGAAGCGCGAAAGGTTAAGAATGAAAGTAAGGGAGACTCTGCATAAATTGATGAATAAGAAATTGTTCCCTTCCTTAACTGATGAAATGGATTGTGAGAAGAGTATGGAGGGCAGCACTTCGAAATCTGGCATAACAGTTGCAGTAATGAAGAGTAAGAGTGGATGTATGTGGGTTTGGATGGTGCAAGAAGAAATAGATATTTTGGGGATAAGATAATTAGTAGGAAAGAGGTAATGTACAGGGTAAGAAAGTTGAAGATGGTAAATCTGCAGGCATAGATGGAATAACTGGTGAAATGATCAAGAATGGAGGCGAATTGGTGATTAAATGAATTTGGAAGCTGTGGTATGCAAAGCGTTTTACTGGATGGTACTGTTCGGAGATAGTGGAGGAGAGCAGTAAGTAGTACGATTAATACAAGGGTAAAGGGCGGGATAATAAAGGGAACTGTAGGAAGTATAGGGGAATTAGTTGAGTGTTGTAGGGAAAGTATATGCTGGCATTTTTGGTTGAAAAGGTAACGTTGAGTGACGAAAAGGACCTGATTGGTGGAAGATCAGGGATGCATTTCAGAAGTGATAAGAGGTATGTGCGGGATTAAGAATTTTACATTGAAACAAATGATTAAAAAAAATGAATAAAAGGATAGAAAAGAAGAAGGAAATTGGTAATTTTGGTTTTAATGAATTTACAACAGGCGTATACAAATAAATAATGGAAGCTTTGGTGGCAGGTGTGTAGTTGATATATTGTTTGGTGATAGGCTATCTCTGAATGGAATCAAAAAGTATCGCATGACGAAAAGTGAAAGCGTTTCTAAGATAAAATGGATCAAAGTTTATTAGTTTAATGTTAAATAGCGGCGTGAGTCAGGGATGAGCTATGTCTCCTTGCAGATTTTTAATTTGTATTATGAATATTTATTAAATTAGAGGTAGGGGTGACAGGGGAAGGTGTTAGACTTATGGAGAATGGAAGAGAGAGTGGAGGGTGCAATGCTTATTGTATGCGGATGAATTTTGGGTTGCGTTGTGGAATCTGAAGAAAAGTTTTGAGAAAACTTGGTGGAGAGGGTTTGGCCCGGGTGTGATAAAGGAAGGGGTGTTGAAAGTTAAAATGTTAAATACAGAAGTAATGTTATGGTAGTGAGTGAGGAGAGTCCGCGGTGTGAAGTCATTTTAGATGGTGAGCAATGTGGAAAGGATGCATGGGAGTTTAAAATATTTAAGGATGATATGTTGGATCAAAAGGGAACGGATGATGCAGAATGTTGTAGGAAAGTTGTGAATGGTAGGAAGCTGGCTGGTCCAATAAAATCCTTGGTGGATGTGAAGGGACTAAACCTTGAGTGCGATAGTCTTTTGCATGAAGGTATGTTGTTACATGTGTTAATGTATAGTAGTGAAACTATGGTCTAGAATAAAACGTATAGATCTAAGGTACAAAGTGTTTAGATCGACAATCTTATGAGCGTGTTAGGTGTGAGAAAAATTGATAAAATGAGTAAAGAACACATTAGGTGGTTGTGTGGTGTGAAGAAGGACGTAAATGAGAGACCAAACGAGGATGCATTGAGATGGTTTGGTAATATGGAAAGGATGGATGATAGTCGGTTGGTTAAGCGGATGTATAGTGGTGAGTGTGCTGGAATCGCGACGCTGGGAGACCGAAGAAAAAGTGGATTGAGTCAGTAAAGGAATGCCTGAAATAAAGGAGTAAATGGCTGGGTTTTGTGAAAGGGGTATGGTTGTGGGCTTTGACCAAGGGATAAACCCCTCATTGACGAGATACCACAGTGAGGGTCCGCTGTTTCGTGAAGCCTCAGGGTCGATTTTTTTATTGAGACGATTTCTCACCGGGGGCATAAAGGAGACGGTAAACGGGGGGGCTTTCTTTTCGACTTGCGTCATGCTCTTTTACTACTTTTCTGTTCCGATGTATGCTACTCACCCCACCGCCAACCTGGTGATAGGAGGAAGACAATAATATTAATATATATAATGATATAATATATATAATATAATATATATATAGTATAATTTTTATTATTATATATATATATAAATATATATATTATATATATATATATATATATATATATATATATATAATATATAACGTTGTGGACAAAACTAAATAGAAAATTTAACTATGAAGACGTACTTACCTCATCCCTTGAGGTTTCCAAAATGGACCACAAATATTCTCTGGAAGTGAGTGGAAGATCACCATCCTGCTCTTGTTCCTCTGTAATCGGTACTTGGATCGATACCTGGGTTTACCATCTTTGGATTGCCTTTAAGTAATCTCTTCTCAATGCTCCATGGCATACTTGTTGCCTTCCCAAAGATTTAATTTCCTTAAAGTTTTTATGCTACGTACTCAGTAATATTATATATAATATATATATATATATATATATAATATATATATATCTATATATATATATATATATTATAATATAATATATATATATATATTCATTTATATATATATATATATATATATATATATATACATAATATATATATATATATATATAAAAAATATATATATATATATATATATATATATACATACTCATATATATATATATATATATATATATATATATATATATATATATATATAATTATATATATATATATATATATATATATATATATATATAATATATATATATTATATATATATACATATATATATATATATAATAAATATATATATAATATATATATATATATATATATATATTATATATATATATATATATAATATATAATATATAATATATATATATCTATATATATTATATATATAGGGTGGACAACTGACGGAAAAGTAACGGAAGCAGATTTGTCGCTAAATCTGACACCCTAATCCGTTAATTGCGCTTTCAACGGTACTTTTTTGCAAAATATTGTATTGGAAATAGCTTAATTAATTTTGTTAACTTTTTAAAACAGTTTTGCCAGATTTGAACTGCTCAATCTGGCAACCTCATCCTGTTAAAATCTGACCTTTTTAAGCAATTTTTTGACACTTTTTTAACATTTTTTTAGCTACTTTTTTAAGCATTCTGACCATAATTCAGGTCAAGATCCCCAACCCCGGAGGATTTTGGGGATTTTCCTCATTGGCAGCCCTGCACGTCGAAGGCAAAGACCTTGAAAACATTTTTCGAAGTTTTTGAAATTCCAGTCATGCGTCGGCAGCTGACTTGGAAATTTCCTCATTTTCATTAAGATTTTGACGTTTGATACGTCAAAGTTGAGGGTTTTTAAGGTTCGGTTAAAGACCGAATTAAGGTCTGAAAAGACCCGACCTTCAGAGGTTTGCCTCCCAAAAGGGGGCGGACCCCAAACGGGTTTTGGTTCATAGAAGGTTTTAAATGATCGATGGATCATTTTTGATGGTTCCAAACGATTTATCGTGATCGAATTACCCCTATATCGATGTTTAAATCCGTCTTTCTACGTGCTCTGTTTTTGGGTTTTAAACAAAGAAAAATATAAATCGCAAGAAATAATTAACTATAATTAAACATTCGATTAATCGCTGTAGTGAACAGGACGTCCGGAATTTCTACCAGCCTTTTCGGACATGAAGGTTAATAGAGTATATGGTCCCTGAAACTTGGAATATAAGCTATTATGGGATAAGCCTCGAACACAAGGTAAACATTTCAAGTCGGTGGATGTATATAGAGGGGGTCACCCCGAGAGCGAAGTAAAAATTAACGCTACGCCTTGTAGTTGTGTGTGTCGGGTGAGCACAAGATTAAGGCTTAAACGATTTCCAATCGAACAGATGGTTCCCAACAGGCGAGTTTTGGTGACCGTAGGTCCAGCTCCCGTAGGGGGTGTTCCCCCTTAGCGCCAAGGTTCAGATTCGTCCTGAACAACCATGTTATGGCTTATCGTATCGGAAGTGATAATTTGGTGATGTGAGCTATTTGAGTGAGTAATCTCGTTCGGAAACGAGATTTAACGGTCCCTTCTGCGTCCCCCTGTAAGGGGGGAGCGCTGCCCCCTCTAAAAAATTAAATTGATCGTAGAAAGCTGAAATTTGGAGACAGGGTAGAGGAGTCGGAGACGGAGACGGAGTTGGAGTTGGTGATGGAAAAGGATTTGGATTCGGAGTCCAGGGACCCCACACCGGGGGGGGTCAAAGTTTGAAAAACAAAAAGAAGAAGAAATGCATGGAATGCAAAACAGAGGAAAGAAGAAGAAGAAAAGGAAGAAGAAGAAAGGAAGGAGGAGGAGGAAGGATGAAGACAAGAAAGGAAGAAAGAATGAGGAACGGAGGAGTCTGGAGAGTAGGCACAGACAACCGGGTGCCTTGGAGCCGGTTGCGGTGCCGACATAGTAAACATTCATTTAAACATAATACAAGAACTTTACTGTTTACATAACTGCTTCTGTTCTAACATGTACATGTCGTATATTGCATTGCATCATGCAAAGATAAACCCTCTTCTTCTAAAGATGTTTTGAAGACTAACATTTCTATTTTCAAATCTCTCATTTTCTTTTCATAAACGTTAACTAATAATATTTTTTTTTCTAAGTTGAAAACATGCATATACTGTTTACTTATATTTTTTTTATAAGTTTTTATTTAAATTTATATTTTTCTTTGTGTATTAAAGTTTTTTATAACAAATTTGCTATTTTTTTTTTTTTTAAATTTTTTTCTAAATTATTTTTTTTAATTTTTTTTTTTTTAAATTTATTTATTTTTTTCTTTTTAAATTTGTTTTGTATTTTTTTCATTTTATTTTTTTATTTTTTTATGTTAAATTTATTTTCTAACTTTATTTTTTTGTAAGTTTTTATTTTAGATTTATACTTTGTGCTTAATTTTTATATAAGTTTTTATTTTGCTTATTTATACTTTGTGTTTCATTTTTTTTTTTTTTTTAATATTTAACTTTTTAGATTTTTTTTTAAAATTTTTTTTTCTAACTTTATTTGTATATAAATTTTATTTTTCATTTATAATTTTTTTTTTTTTTTTTTTTTTTTTTTTTTTTTTTAATTTTTTAAATTTTTTTTTTTTTTTTTTTTATTTTTTTTTATTTTATGTTTATAACGTAAAAATTACGTTTTTACTTAACCTATACAAAACCTATCAATAAACCTATAAACACACACACACACACCCAACACACCACACACACACACACACACACACACACACCACACACACACATACACACCCACACACAAATAAACCTGCTAACATTAATAAAGTTCCATACTTAACAAGGTGTAATAACTAACATCACATACAAACACGTATCCTCTTTCACAATTTTTAAAAAGTTTTTCTCTAACATATTAAAGCTAATTTTAACAATAACACAGTAATATTTAACAAAGATTTATCGTATCCTAACCTAACTACTGTAATGACTAAGAGAATAAATGCCTACAACACACATATACAAACACACGCACAGCACCACATCACACACACACACCACATCACACACACACACACAACACACACACACACACACAACACAAAATTAACCTTGCTACATTAGCAAAGTTCCATACTGAACAACAGTAAAGTAACTAACATACAAAATGCAAAAACCTTTAACCTATTCACATTTTTTTTCAGCATATCTCTAACATATTAATGCTAATTTTACATTAACATAAGCAAATATTTAACAAAGATTTAACGTATCCTAACCTAGCTATTGTAATCGACTAAGAATAAATATCAAACCCACACACACACTACACACACACACACACACCACACACACACAACCACACACGTAAAAACATTACGCAAATAGTAATCACCTGAAATATTTTTAATGCTTTCTCTTTTCAGTTTCCGAGTTGATATTTTTCTGAAGGTTAATAAAAATCAACTTTTATTATTTGCCACATTTTATTATTCAGAAATATTTGTACATGGAAACCAGCATTAAACATTATACATTAGACAAAGATAAAATATTTATAATATATTAAATGGAAATTAAATGTACCCTTATAACCATATGATGCAGTGCGACATGAATTTTTAATAAAAAGATTCGCTTATCTGGTTGTGTGTTGGACCATTTTAGTACCAGCAACAATACTGACACCTCCATATTTCCCAGGCTGAAAAGTTATATTAGGCACACTATAACATAACCCTCCTCTTTTTACTTTCCGTGTAAATTGCCTTAGGAATCTTCTGTGACTCGTCTATTAGTGCAGCTTATTTATGAGGTAGGTCAATCGTACTCGTACAATCATCTTTACAACATTAATCAAATTGTATTTCAATATCAATTGCTTCACTGTAACATCATGTTTTTGATGTCATTGTACAAGACTCAGATCGTGACCTATACTATTTTTCAGAGCAACGATCATAACCGTTTAAACTTTAACAATTTTTTCAAAATTAATAAGTAAAATCCTTTGTAATCTTTTTTATGAATTTGTAAGACCTTGGCTTTTAACAATATATTTTTATATTTCCATCTGCATTTCTTATGCCTAACAGCATTACAGACCTTAGGGTCCAGTACACACAAAGGAATCGCCATATGCATCAGAACCGTAATCTCGCTATTTCATCTGTTAGTTCACCTAAAAAGTTCCCTGTTTCAATAACTTCATTGTTTTCTCCAGCGACAAAAATACAAGAGTCTGTATCGCAGTACAATGATGCCCTTTGTTTGACTTTGTTAAGGAGCTCATATAATTTTATACGTGCATATGCAGTCGTAAACGACGCGATAGGAATATTTGTAGCAGTTGACGTGCGTTCGGCTAGTGCATTTTTGACAACTGTTACAACATATTTACAGCCTATTGGAATAACGCTAGTGACTTCATTGTCACATTGATTGATTAGTTCCCATACTTGTTTATCACTAGTACATACTACATCTCCTCTTGTAGGCGTATTTTGTGCAAATTTTCCCCAAAGAGAATTGAGACATAATTTTGCAATGAACCGCATCCCAGGGTTTTTCTTGATATTTTTAATATCAAGTTCGGCACCATCCTTTTTCATCTGATAAGAAGGACAAAACTCTTAAGTTTTTCGTCGCAATAAGTGATCGTCTTCGTGAATATTATTTTGGTGGTCCTGAATGCCTCTGTTTTATTTTTAAAGAAAAGTGGTCACATAATCCCTTGCAAATAAACCTCCTTCTCTTTAAAACGACCGAAACTTCAAATCTTTTACATTATTTTTCGTACCCCATCTCTAAATGCTAAAACTGAATTTCAGGTGTTGTGTATACACCTTCAATAGCAACGTTCAGTTCTTATCATGATTGCATTCCCCACAATTTTCTTCCACACATTTTTTACACAAGAGTGGAAATATTATTTATTTTTGGCTCGTTTAGCGAGGACGGGGATGTATAAGTCTTGAGGGGGAAGAATCTTAATGTAAGCTGTACCGAAATATTTATCATTGATACCATTCTTAAATGATTCAATGTCTGGTACTTTATCACCTATTAGTTTTTCAAGGGGGCCACAAGGGTACTTCATTCGTTTTCTGAAACATAAGGATAGAGCGATGTATAGTCTAACAATACATGATCTTCCTGTTCCTTAGTTGAGGGTCAGTAAATGTACGAATGGTTCAGTGCGGCCTCCAAACAATGAATTGTCTATTATGAGTGTTGTTAACAACATCATTGCTAAGACGTTGAATATAATCGCTAATGCTTATGTTTTCATCGGTATGATCAGGATCTTGAATGAATTGGGTCTTTTGAACCTTCCATTCACATTCCCACACACGTACTACATTAAACCCGGCTTCTTTATACCTATCTTCTTGTTTCATGGTGAAGATTGTAGCGGTCAACAGCCGATACGTTATGCAACATCCCTTTTCCTTTATTGCAGTCTTTATGTCCATGCCATGCACAACCATGGTATAGGAACGCAGTTTTCACTCCTTTTACATAACCAAAACCGTCAGGGTAAAGCCACTTGTTCTTAATTTTAAACCCTTTCTCTCCACCGTTGCGAGCGTGCCTTATGTCTATATTGTTCAATTTTTCTTGATACAAGAGCCAGCGAATTGCTTCATAGGTGAAAGGTTTAGGGTTCTCTCGACCTAGAATAGTAATTTTTTTCCTCAGGCATAAAGCATATTTTTATAAAAAGTGTAAAGCCCTAAAGAATCAATTGTTGTGTTTTATCTAGACAATCCTATATCAATTCTTTAATGAAGCTAACCTCTAAACTCTCATCAAAAACCTTTTCTTAGTAATTTAACATCTTGTTTTACACAATACTTTCAACATTCTTCCAAAAATATTGTAATCTTTGCCTGTAAACTTATATAGTACTCTTCAAATTCTATGCTTTTCATCTGTTGACATTTTCATCTATCTACTTCCGAAGAATTTTCTTATCAGAATAAGGGTCCTTTATAAATTCAAATGTATCTTCATTTAAAAAAAATTATACGGGAAGAACCCTTGGAATTGTCTTTTTCACTGACACTCATGCACTTAGGCATGCTTTTCAATGCACATGGTGTGAAAAGCAATGTATCCCTGAAGCTATATTCCATTCGACCCATTGAAATTAATTTTTATTACCTCTTTTTATAGGACTTCTGCGAAGACATCTGACTTGGGTGTGTCAGTAGTGATGCATATACGAACTGATGATCAAATTTTCCGCCATTATGTGCAGCAACAACTACTTTTGACTTAGGGTTCTTCTCTGAAAACTCCATCAGGAAATCTATAAATTGATTTACAGGCGTTTTTTCGGTCTCTAATTTAAATTGTTCTTGTTCTTGGGCCACAATGTGAGCATACCTGTTCACCTTCCTTATCTGTGCACATTTCGCATATCATCTGGCATACCAGTAAATAAGGAAAATTCTATTTTATTCTTCTTCCTTTATCATCATATCCTTTATCTTCCTGGTATGTCTCGATATCATAGTAACATGTATGAACCACCGGATCAGTATCTTCGTTCTTTTTAATTTTCTTTTTCAATGTAGCATATAATTGATATTTCGTCTTCTTTAGGTACCGTAATTTTTTTCTTTACATATAGTAAAAAGGCTTTTTTTGTGCATCGTGTTGAAAACTACCGTAGCGATCAGCCTCTATTTGCTCAAGGCCAGAGTTTGCAAATCTTAATTTTCTTGCACGTATTATTATCCTTGATGTTTTTTAAACAACAATGCATTATAAAATTCACGATTACATTCACGACATTCCATGGAATATACCATCGTGAACAAAAATGAGCCTGACACTTTTAATCGTCTAGCCATGTCTACACATCCATAATGTTTCAGCCGTCTAATTTATGCGCGATATTATTACTGTTGAAAGTGTAACAATATGTGCAAAAGATACCATTCATATACGCCTTATGCTTTTGGTATTCTCAAAACATAATTTTAACTTGTCTTCTTTTATAGCATAGTAATGATACTCCATCATGGCCTATAATGTATAAAGGGTCCCTTTCTGTTCTCGTAATATGGGATTATAAAGTATTTTACTCATTAGCCGTTCAAGGACCGAAATACCGACTATACGCATTTTTTTCGAATATTTCTCGATTTTTTTTCCAAGTCAGTTACTAATGAAAAATCTGTATATTAAATACCACTAATTTTTTAGCTAAATGCTTCTGCCTCTTTCTCCAATTGTACACGAATATAATATTATTTTGGCTCTATACATTCACGAGTTATTTTCCTAAACAGAACAACAGCTTTTGACAGCACAAGCCTACAGCATCTCCTTTCTCTAGATGAACTTTACTAATGTAACGATGTTTGAAACTAAGATTTTGGGGCTCGAATGCATCGGTTTTACAGTCATTACCTTTTCCTTTAGCTATCATGAACACGGTAGCTACTACTTTGAATTTGGTAAAGGTTGCCTTGTCACCGGACTGGAATGATCCTTCCAAGCGTCTCATCATCTCTTTCACCGCAATATTGTCTAATATATCCCTGTAACTGATGTTTACATAGTATTTCCCGGTCAGGGTGATCTGATCATCCAACCCGAAACGTGAAATTGATTCTTAACCCTCATGCGTACCCTAATCATTAGTCCTGATGCTTCAAGATCATCATTCGAAATGGTTGTTAATGAAGTCATTGATGATTCAAGATCTCTCAGTGCTTGGAAGAAGTTTTTCATCAATAACCTTTACTTCATATGTATGCCTTTCCATTGACTTTTTAAGTTTCTCTACAGAGATGTGCGTTATGTCTGTTATAGTGGTCTTTCTCTTCTTATTAGGGGGATTCATTCTCGATGGGCTAGCCTGGAATAAATAGTCATTATTATTATTTAATGATCATTTGGCCATTAAATCAAAAGTTTTTCAATGCCATTTAGTCACTATACCTGTATATATTAGTTTTAAACATAGTATTTCTCATTAAATATATTAATATAATAATATATATAATATAATATATATATATATATTATATATATATATATTACATATAATATAATATATATATATATATATATACTATATATATATATATATATATATATCTACACAGCAATAACAACATACCATTTTAAACGGTGCGGATGATGAACGTCACGTAGGATCTTTTTACTCCAAATGTATGGTTGTAATATTCATCACGTTTATGAAAAGAATGCACTTTTTTTAGACCAATGTGCATCTATTCATTTCTCTCTATTCTTAATTGATAATGTATTTAATTACTTTACGTGTCATTTAATTATTGACCAGATGTATTACAATGCTATTTTTAAATGAGAATATAACTTATAATATATATATAAATATATATAAATTCATAATAATATATCTATATATAATATATATATATATCTATATATTATATAATATATATATATATATAATATAATTAAATACATAAAAAAAAAAAATCTTACCTAGCTGAATAGTATTGATTTGAAAAAAATCCTCATGTGTAAGATATTAAAAAAAAAAAAGCTTGGATAATGATACACACAAGGAATCTAAACGAAGGTATTTAAGTGTTGATCGTAAAGAGCTCTTTACATTATGAATGCCCCATCGGTAGCCAACTGATTTATCTATATAACTCAGCTCCCCAATCTATACCCAGTGTTGGCCAATTCAACCTCTGGTATGATACGCCAAGTTGCCAGACCTACCAGTTTGTTTAATAAATAAATATACTAAGTATTGCATCACTTTATTGTAATGGTTATAAGCAATAAAATCAATTTCATG
The DNA here is from genome assembly GCA_015478945.1 of Trachelipus rathkii. NCBI lineage: Eukaryota > Metazoa > Arthropoda > Malacostraca > Isopoda > Trachelipodidae > Trachelipus > Trachelipus rathkii. The sequence goes on from JABUQX010046947.1 coordinate 39,730, forward strand.
CTTCGTGTTGGTAATTTTCCTGGAAAGGGGGCGGAGCCTAACAAAGAGATAAACCTAAAAATATTTCAGGTGTTACTATTGCGTAATGTTGTGTGTGTGTGTGTGGTGTGTGTGTGTGTGGTGATATTTATTCTTAAGTCGATTACAATAGATAGGTTAGGATACGGTAAATCTTTGTTAAATATTACTGTGTTATTTGTAAAATTAGCAATTACAATATGTTGAGATATCTTGAAAAGTGTGAATAGGATTACAGTTTTGTAAGTAATTGTTAGTTATTACACTGTTAAGTATGGAATCTTTGCTAATGATAGCAGTTTATTTGTGTGTGTGTGTGTGTGTGTGTGTGTGTGTGTGTGTGTGTGTGTGTGTGTGTGTAGCATTTATTCTTAGTCATTACAGTAGTTAGGTTAGGATACGATAAATCTTTGTTAAATATTACTGTGTTATTGTAAAATTAGCTTTAATATGTTAGAGATATGCTTGAAAAAGTGTGAATAGGATACGTTTTGTATGTATGTTAGTTATTTACTCTTGTTAAGTATGGAACTTTGCTAATGATAGCAGTTTATTCGTGTGTGTGTTGTGGTGTGGTGTGTGTGTTGTTGTGTGTGTGTGTGTGTGGTGTGTGTGTTAATATGCTTTTTGGTAGGTTTTTGATAGGATTATGTTAAATAGTTTTACTTACCGGAAATTTTTTCTGAGAACTTAATTGTGTTATGTTATACAAAATATGACTTGAATCAATAGATCAATAGATCAATAGATTATGGAGGGGGTGGGGTAGGTAGGGTGGGTGGTTTGATTTACTGATTTACTGCTTTAGGGTATGCAAAAACGTAAATTTTTACGTTATAAACATGAAAAAAATAAATTTTTTAGTAAAAACAAAAAGATAAAAAAAAATAAAAAAAAAAAAAAAAAAAAAAAAAAAAAAAAAAAAAATTTAAAAATAAAAAAAAAAAAAAATAAATAAATAAATAAATAATAAACACAAAGTATAAATGTAAAATAAAACTTATAAAAAATAAAGTTAAAAAAAAAAAATAAAAAAAAATTAAAAAAATGAACACAAAGTATAAATGCAAAATAAAACTTATATAAAAATTTAAGCACAAAGTATAAATGTAAAATAAAACTTATAAAAAAAAAAGTTAGAAAATAAATTTAAAAAAAAAAAATAAAAAAATAAAATGAAAAATAAAAAATAAAAAAAAATAAAAATGAAAAAAAAACAAATAAAAAAAAAAAAAAATAAAAAATAAAAATAAAAAAAAAATTTAAAAAAAAAATAAAAAAAAAAAATTAAAATAATAAAATTAAACACAAAGTATAAATGTAAAATAAAAACTTATAAAAAAAATAGTAAACAGTATATGCATGTTTCACTTCAGAAAAAAACAAATAATATTTGTTATGCGTTTATGAAGAAGAACATGAGATTTGAAATAGCATGTTCGTCCTTCAACATTTAGAAGACGGTTTTTATCTTGCAATGATGCAATGCAATAATACGACCCTGGTAACATTTAGAACAGAAGCAGTTATGTAAACAGTAATGATCTTGTATTATTAAATGAATGTTTACTATGTCGGCACCGCACCGGCTCCAGCACCGGCGTCTGTGCCTACTCCTCAGACTCCTCCTTCCTCATTCTTCTTCCTTCTTCCTTCATCCTTCCTCCTCCTCCTTCCTTTCTTCTTCTTCCTTTCTTCTTCTTCTTCTTCTTCCTCTGTTTTGCATTCCATGCATTTCTTCTTCTTTTTTTTTAACTGGGACCCCATTCCGGTGGGGGTCCCTGGACTCCGAATCCGAATCCTTTTCCATCTCCAACTCCAACTCCGTCTCCGTCTCCGACTCCTCTACCCTGTCTCCAAGTTTCATTCTTCTACGATCAATTTAATTTTTAGAGGGGGCAGCGCTCCCCCCTTACAGGGGGACGCAGAGGGACGTAATCTCGTTTCCGACGAGATTACGTCATCATATAGCTCACATCCAAATTTCACTCCGATACGATAAGCATAACATGGTTTTCAGGACGAATCTGACCTTGGCGCTAGGGGGGAAACACCCCCTTACGGGTGACCTACGGTCACCAAAACTTGACTGTGGGAACCATCTGTTCGATTGGAAATCGTTAAGCCTAATCTTTGCTCACCCGACACACACACACAAGGGCGTAGCGTTATATTTCTACTTCGCTCTCGGGGGTGACCCCCCTCTATATACATCCCACCGACTTGAAATTTACCTTGTTTCGAGCTTATCCCATACATAGCTTATATTCCAAGTTTCAGACCTATACCTCTATTCCTTCATGTCGAAAAGGCTGGTAGATCTCCGGACGTCCTGTCACTACAGCGATTAATCGAATGTTAATTATAGTAATTATTTTCTTTCGATTATATTTTTCATTGTTAAAACCCCAACCAGAGCACGTAAGTAACAGACATTAAACATTGATATAGGGGTAATCGATCACGATAAATCGTTTGGAACCATCAAAAATGATCCATCGATCATTTAAAACCTTCTATGAACCAAAAACCCGCTTTGGGGTCCGCCCCTTTTGGGAGGCTAAACCTCTGAAGTCGGTCTTACAGACCTTAAATTCGGTCTTACCGACCTTAAAAACCCTAACTTTGACGTATCAAACGTCAAAATCTAATGAAATGATGGAAATTTCCAAGTCAGCTGCCGACATGACTGGAATTTCCAAAAACCTTCGAAAATGGTTTTCAAGTCTTTGCCTTCGACGTGCAGGGCTACCAATGGGGAAAAATCCCCAAATCCTCCGGAGTTGGGGATCTTACCTGAATTATTGCCAAAGCGTCAAAAAGTGCAAAACGTTAAAAAAGTAACAAAATTAGTAAAAAAATGATAAAAATTAGTAAAAAAGTACCAAAAAAAGCGCAAAATTAACGGATTAGGGTGCCAGATTTAACGACAAATCTCGGCTTCCGTTAGTTTTATCCCGTCAGTTGTTCACCCCCTTACTCTAATATCTATAATATCTATAGTTATATATATATATAATATATATAGATATATATATATATATATATTATATATATATATAATATATATATATATATATATCTATTATATATATATATATATATATATAATATATATATATATATATAATTATATATATATATATATATATATATATATAATATATATAGTATATATAATATATATTATATATATATATATATATATTATATATATATATATATATATATATATATAATATATATATATATATATATATATATATACAGTATATATATATTAGTGATGGGACGATTAATCGTCATCGTCATCGTCATCAGCAAAAATTGGCATATTTTTTCAAATCGTCCATCAGTCATCGTCATCGGCACTTCTTTGCGATTATATTGCCGATTAAGTTTGAAAACAAATATTAAGATTTTGGATATATTAAAAACTCAAATATATAATTATATATATATTCATATATATATAATATATATATATATATATATATATATATATATATATATATATATATATATATATATATATTATATATATATATATATAATATATATATATCTATATATAGTATATATATATATATTAAATTATATATATATATATAATATATGTCTGCTAAGCCAAAAAAAGCAGCCACTATAAGTTCGTCTTCTCAAGTTTAAATTTCAGTGAAGAAATCAGCACGAGAATCATTATCGTCTCTTTCAGTAGCAGTGAAAATCTAGTTCTTCAGCCACATCTGCCATGTGAAATTGGGGACAATTCATTCAAGATTCTTAACGGAAAGAGAAGGAAAGTACTTATCCACTGCATCTTGCAATTTTGATAAAGGGATTCAAAAATGAGGTCTTTTAGCTTTTCTTCGCCATTACGTTCCGAAAATTATAAAAGGGATGAAAAATTTGAAAAATCACTTTTCTCAATTGCAGATTTCCAAGAAGCTATCTTTCTCATGAAACCTTTCATTTTATTGGTTGAAGAAACTATTGTTTCTTGTCGTCCTTGCAATGAAGTATTTAATTCATTTAGCTTACTAAAAATATATGACAGAATATGGACCAGCTGTAAAACACCAAATACATACAATTTTTGCAGCTACCTAAGAAAAATGCATCATGTTTCCTATCTCAGAATCAAGGAATTTTTAGTTCTTTCTTTGAGTGGTGAGACGCGTTCGTACTCCTACCACGAGATAACCATTCTTACTCTGTAGTGTAATAATAATGAGATGTATGGTGCATCCATTTCCACAACAATGAAATTTTTCAATAAGATTCTACCACTCAAGGTCCTCCGATTAATGTAATTTATCAAATCTTCACCAACCTGATTATAACTTCGCAAAACTGGCTCACCAAAATGTTTTTACTTTACTAGCGTGCGCTTCTCTGTTCAGAAAGCAAGTGAGTTATTATTCATGACCATTTTCCTATACAGCTCACGCAGTAAATCCTTTATACTTTCCCCTGTCATTGATGGTGCACCCAACAGTACATATTTCCATAACAGTCGTTCCATAAAGAACCATGGTTATTGAGATGGAATAGACGGGAACAAAAATCATCGTGCCGGTACTAAGTTTGTTCCCAACTCTTGCAAAGCAACAAACTGCTCCCCAATATATTTACCGTCCATAAATCTACAGAACCCAAGAAGCTGATTTTTGGCAGTAATACCAGTACTTTCATCTATTTGTAAACAAATTTACGGTGAGTTTTTATTTTATCTATGACTTGTTTCATTTTTATATTTAATTGCATCTCATATATTCTAACGTGGCTAATAGTATTGTTTGAAGGACATCTTTGAATTTGATCTCCGCATCTTGCCCAAGTATGGTTTCAACGATAATTTTGCACGCCAGGATAATGATATCCTCTCCAGTTGTATGAGGTTTCATTTTCTTGGCGAGCAGCTCGGCAACTTTAAATGAAGCTTCGAGAGCAGCGTCACTTGTGGTAAATCTCTTCAACATTCTATTACCAACTTTCTCTTGATTTTCTAATAGCCTTGAAAAATATGAGCCGGGTTTCTGAGATACACCTGGGTGCTTCGTAGCAAGATGTCTCTTAACTTTGCTGAGGACTATGGCTTCATTGCTTTAGTGCTTCACACACACTAAGCACAGGAGCCTGGATTCTCCGCATCGTTGTTCCATGAAAATCCGTAAGACAAATAACTCTCTAAATAAGTTCTTTTCTTTAAAATAAATTCTTTTGATGTTGAAGATCCAGGAATGCTAATATTCAAATTACTCTCACTTAAAGTAGCTGGTTCAAGTTCGCTCTCCTCAAGTTTACGTTTTCTTATTACAAA
>JABUQX010046948.1:0-10000 GCA_015478945.1 Trachelipus rathkii
AGAGAGTAAGAATGAGGCAATAAGGACTCCCGCTACGCATTACTTCTATTCCTGCAACATATACAAGACCGCTAGACAGCAAAAGGCGTTATTTGATGAATCGACAATACACAGTCTATCATTTTATTAAGTAATGGAGGAGACAATGGCTTTTGCTCCATCAATGATTGTTGATAAGGATAGTGTCATGCGACCATAAGGTGTCTAAGCAGGCAAATCTTTTATAATGAATCGTAGATAATGAACCGATAGCGATACCTTGGTGTTTTAAGCTTTGGTATAAAACTCAATTCTTAAAAAGCATTGTTAGTTTCCTCTTAGGTCATCCACAATTCCGTGAGAGTCTTGGTAGGTGTTTTAAGTTAAAGATAAATCCTTAAGACACAGAGGACCAGCGAGGAAATTGAAACAATTCTTATAAGCAACAAGAAATGTTTTAATGATCTGAAAATTAGATTGTGGGTGCGTTTTGTATGATTCTTCAAAGCAGATTCATCGTGGAGAGGTATTTGTCTGCAGAGACCTCTGTGTCCTAATTGCTCTCGGATCTTCTAACACTTAACCACTATTCTGCATCGGTGCTGTTGTTCTTCCTACTTCGTCACCGTTCTGCATGAGATTCGCACGAAGTCTGGCATCAGTAATTAGCACAAGTTATATCGTTGTTGTAAGGAATTTAGGGGAAGAAGTCATTTTTATATTTATGGTTGTTGAAAATTAATTTGGAGTGAAAAATGTTTGACTGAAACAACGATTATTAATTACATAATTGATTTTACTGACTTATCTCAAGTGCAATTAATTGATAATGATCCGTAATATTTTGGCGGACTGTGCTGGTCATGACGAAACAGATAATCCATAACAGGCAAGGGAGTCTTTCTCGTTTCTCTTCAAAGTATTCGCCAATAATCGTGACCTCATGCCCAGAAGTAACTCCTGTTTAGTTGTGTGCCAGTCAAGTTGGGTGCGTGTGGCGCAAACTGAGCCTTACTGATAATGTTGGGTTAATCAGCCATCCCTGAGGTGTATGACATATCTGAGCGTAAGATCCTCGTGAGCTTTTCTTCGGAAGGGAGGTAGAAATCAGAGGTTCAGGTAGACATGAAATTTTCGACGAAGAATATGGACTTCCAACAATGTAAATAAGGCCAATGTATGTAGCAAGAAATCAGACAGAAAATAGTTTGAATGAGAAATGATATTAATGAAAATTGAAACTGTATGAGTCAAATCAAAAATTTTGTAATGGAATTATCTGTTATTTTTAAACCTGTTTGTTTGTGAACATACTTATAGTTAACCTTAATTAAATTAAAACACATTAAAGCAACTCAAGAAGCTCTCTTTCTATTAAATATTATTTCGAGAAGACGGAGAATTAGTGCTGATGTTTTTTGCTGTGGTGTCTCACTGTCGTTGTTGAGCGCTGCAGGGCCCGTTGAACCTCCTTCAATTGCAGTACGCAGCTCCTTGTGCAAAGAGAGATGTTTCTAAAAAAAGGTTACAAAACTAAAACGAAAAACCTTATTATATGAAAAAATATGTGAAATATTAATGTGAATTTTAATAAAAGAAAATAAAAGTTCAGAGAAAAGTATTGTGGCATGGCCAAACTTACGGCTTAAGCCTATGTGTTGAGTATAATGTCAAAGTGAAGGGTGTTTTACATTGGGAGCTCAATTTCCCTTAGTCATACGTACTCTATTGCGCTCATATGCCTCTTCATGTGCTCTAACAGACCATTGATAAGAGGGGCCAGCAGGCTCAAGTCATATCTTGGCTGACTTTTTCAGTGCCAACTACAACTATTTACTCCTTTGATTTAAAGAGCTACCGCTCCAAGTATTTACACCTTTGCATAAGTTATGAAGAGGTGGAAAGTTTTATCCATTAAAAACCAAAAAACCTAAAAGTAAAATCGCCAATCACCAATAAAAATAAAATAAATATATTGGCTATAAACATAATATAATATAATAGTATAATAAAATAATAATTCAATAATATATAATATAGATAATAAATAGATAATAATATAATAATAGATAATAAAATATGGAAAATAATTAAACAGATATAATATAATCCATTATAATGAAAATAACAGTAATATGATAATATTATCTATTAATTATACTGAAATAATATAATTAATAATGAATAATAATAATAAATATATACATAAAATCATTATTAGCATTAATTATATATTGATATTTTTAAGACTTTAAAAGTTTATTATCTTATTATATGAATAAATATTATTATTGATGTATTAGATTATTATATTATTATTGATGTACTGATTATTATTATGATATTATTATTATTATTATTATTGTTATTTATATTATGTAATTTATTGTTGTTATAAACTTATTATCTCATTATTCATTAGTTAATAATATTGTCATCCATTATTTATTATTATATTATTATTATTATTATTTTTACTTTTATATTTTATATTTTTACTATTTTATTATTATCTATTAATTATTATTATTACATTAGTTATATATTATTATTATTATTATATGATTTTATTATTATTATTATTATTATAATTATTATTATATATTTTTATTTATATTATTATTATAATAGTATTACTATATAGTATAATATAAGTATACTCTTAAATATATATATATATAGTATACTATTTATTATATATAATATATTTAAGTATATATACGAATATATAATAATATATATTATATATGCATATATATAATATATATTCTATTGTTATAATATATTATTAAATGATAATATATATATATAGAGTGAATATATATAATTAAATATATATATATATAATATACTAGTATTATATAATATAATTAGAGTAAGTATATGATATATATTATGATAGATATAACTATAATTAATATATATATTCTTAAGATATAAATATTATAGTATATATTATTATATTAATAGGGTGATTAAGAATATAATATATCATATATATAGCTAATATATATAATATATAATATAATCATATTATAGTAGTAGTATAATATATCGTATATATATAATAATAGCTATACAAGATATATAATAGTAGAATAATATATAATACAATTTAATGTAATAGATATATAATTATATGATATATAATTATGCAATTTAAATATGATAGGGTAGGTTTAGATAGTATATATATAGTGATTGTTTATAATTATATAGTATTATATTATTATATGATGTTATAATCATATAATATAGTAATACTAGTACTATATATATATTGTATATAGATATAAGAATATAGTATTTGATACTATATTATATAATATATACATTAGTTATAAAATATATTAAGTATATATTATGATATTAATATAGGTAGTATATAGATGTAATAATAGGTAATATCTTATAGTTATATTATTATATATGTAATTATATGAAATACTAATACTATTATATATATATAATATATAATACATAATAATGTAATGTATATATATATAGTATATAGTTAATGTGGTTATACAAGTATATAATTAGTATAGTATCTTATGATATATAAATATATATATACGTATATTATATTATACTAGTATATATATATGATATATATACTAATATATATTATATAGAGCGCAAAGTATTAAGATAGAGTGCAAAACGGAAATTTTTTTGATAAAGCCGCGAAATTTGTCGCTTTTGGCGCTCTTAAAAAATTCACGTCCGCGAATGCAAAAGCGCACATTTTTGATACTTTGCGCTCAAACGCAAAACGCACATGTTTACTAAGCGCAAATGCGCTTTTGCGCTTCATTGGCTTATGCGCACCTTGATATATATATAGTAATAGTATTATATTTATATATACATATATTATATATTAATATATACTATATTTTTAATATTATATATAAATATATATATAGTATATGTAATAATATATATATAATAATATATATTACATAAGAAAACTGAATAAACAACCGAAAACAAAGCACTCAGAATTCATAATAGAATGCACATCTGCAACACTCAACAACAACCTATCATGAAAGGAAACAAAAATACTACATCATAAGAAACTAATAAATGATGGGCATGTTCTATGCGCTGAACAAAACTACAACACCCGTGCTTACACTGCCTTTCAACCCTTAATCGCAGGTAAAAAACTAACCTCCATCTTCTTCTACGGCATTACTGTACAAACAATTCGATAAGCATCCAAACCTTACAAACTTCTCAACTCTAAAAGAACTTATATACTCACACACATATCGAAAATTATTTAAGAACCTAGCACCCAACATATACTAAATTATTTATCCACCAAAATAGCCCAGAATCAACTTTCTTACAATGATCACAGTTCGTTATTGCTTAGTCAAACAAGATGCGGTCAACACCCCCAATTGCAATATTATATTTCATCGTGGTTCAGCATCGCAAACCCTGCTTCAAGAATCTGTACCGGGCCCCTGAAACTGTCCCATTTCCTACTAGACTCAAAGGAATAAAATAATCCATCGTTGAAAGCAATTTCGAAATCCAGAAACATATGTCATTTTATTTAAAAAGAATTATTTTTCTATCCCTCTTGAGCTAGCAAAATCCAATTGATACTTTTTATTGTGTAGACTATAATGAACATGTCAATTGATCAAGTCGCTAACCTTTCCTCTCGTGGGAAATTTTTAGCCTTCCATGGTAGAGAAATATTTTATTGGAGTGTTCGTAGTGGTTGAGATAGATACTAAGAAACTTAACGGCTTAAAAATATTTGTGAATAGTTCAATATTGCATTCATGAGTAATCACTGCTTCGGCAGGGTGTCCCTCAGAGTAAGGAAAACGTATACCCGTTTTGTATATTTCCGTCCGAGCAAAAATATATTCATTCCATTCTTTTTCCCATAGTTAAACACGTAATTAACCTTTGTCTAGCCTGCTTGTTTTAGCTATTACTTCGCCAAGGGGAGCTGTCCTTCAGGAATAACCTGTCTCTAAATTCCAGAAATGCCTGTATCTTAAATTTAATTCCGGAATCCTGCTATTATTTATTCCCGTTATAATAAAATATTTCTGCAATCTCTCTTCCTCACGCTATTTTCTAGAATCTTTCAAAAAATGGCAACTCTAACTTTGCTACTTATACTATTACCCCTTCTATAGCTTTCTTTGAGCACAACGAATTATTACCTTCTCGTATCGAAAGCTTGGCTTTGGTTAATATCTTTGTCTCTAATCATTAATTATTCAGGAATTTTTAGCAGTATTTTCCTTCGCTTCTCATAATGAACAAATCTCTTTATTAAATGAAGCTAAGTCTAAATAAATTAACCATGATTTCAATTATGAATAGATCCCTTTTCTCCGCCGCTCCATATATAGTATATTTTATTATATATGAGACGTATTATATAATATATAAATATAGTATACTATATTATATATATATATTATATATAATAATATTATATATAATATAATAAAGTATAAATATTATTAAATATACATACTATTATATATATCACTATATATATATATTATATATTATATATTAGTATATATATAACTATATATATAGCTATATATATAAAGTATATCTATATATAGTGGATGATGTCGTCTTATCTCCTCACCTCCACTCCATTAATACATCTCGGATTGTATGATTCGAAAATTGTAAAACACCTTCAACCTTGTAAAGATTTTTAAAAAAGTGGTAATAAATGTAACTATACGTAAACTCCAAACATAACCTTCATTACGTATTGAAAGTCCTTATGTAATTATTTTTATATTTAATATATGCATTTCAACTTTGCATTTGTTTACAAAAAAAGACATCTTCGGCACCATGAGTGTTTTCTTACAATTTGTTTCGATATAAGAGATTGACTAAGCTATGAAGCAGATACAAACAGAGCCCATAGTATTATATAATAGGTATTATATATATATTATATATTATATAATATATAATTTAATATATGATATATCTTAATATAGAATATAATTAAAATTATATATATAAAATAAATATGAGTATAATAAAGGAATAACCAAAATCTAAATTTTATTAAAGGCTAGGACCAGTTAACTTCCGCTGACCCGATATGATATTTAGTCCGCTAAAGTACGTTAGCTTTGTGACTAAGTGCACGAAGATTTTAGTTTCGCGAATGAATTCAGAACGCTATATATAAATCTTCAGTCTTTCTTGGGTATATTTAAATTTTTTTTAATATATGAAAGGTAAAATAGTTTTTGTTTCCTTTCTGTTGGTGTTTTTGTTTCTCTGGTAAATTACAATTTGGTTTGTGGTTGCAATAGCTTCAAAACATCTAATCAGCACACATTTTATTATAAATAATAATAAAATAAAAATTTATAAACAATAAATTTGAAAAATTTTTAAAAAGTATTTATTGTAAATATTTAAATTTATTGATAAATTTCGGAAGACTAAAAAGAAATTTCCATGTTTTAATGCTGTATTTTTTATCAATATTTGTTTTTTACATGTGTTAACACATGAAATTTTTATTGTTAACTCGGATATTATCGTTAACTATTTTGTTAACGTATTGTAGTAAAGAGCTATTGAGATTATCGATATATAGAGATAAAAATTTGGGGTATAAGTATGAATAAGTTATTCAAATATGTCAATATTATTGTTAGAAAGTGAAATAGTATATAATATAGTAATATAATATAATATATATATATTATATAATTATAGCTGTAATATATATATATTATACTATATATTAATATACTATATAAATAGTATATATATATATATATAATTATATATATAATAGTATATATACTTATATATAATATATAGGTAATATAATATATATTGTATATATACAATTACACGAAACTGAATTTGAACTCAAATCACACGGTTTATAAGTTATATTATATATTATATATAAGTCGATATATACATATATATATATATATATATATATTATAATAATTTATAAAATAAATATTATTTAAATATAAAATTAAAGTTAATAAAAAAAATATAATAATATACATATAGAATAATATATAACTATATATATTAGTATATATAATATATATATATTAATATATATATATATATTATCTATAAGTATATAATATATATAATATATATATATTATATATATATAGTGATGGCGATTCCAAATTGTCACCGGTGCCGATGTCCGTTTCGAACAGCGAAAAAGTGCGATCCGATTTCCGATTCGATTGCGATTCAGATTTCTTGTATATATACGTAGTATTATATATATAATGTATATATATATATGATAAATTACTATTATAATATATTATACTTATATATATAGCTATATAATATATATATATATGATATATAGTTCTGATACCGTTGGATTAAGACGTGTTATAGAAAACTGATAAGGACATCTTCAGGGAAATAGATTATAATTTTTTTGATTTCAGGAAGTAATTTATCAGGAAAACTAAAAAAATTTTTTATTCTAATATTTATATAATAATTTCTTAAATTTAGTAAATTTGACATGAATAAGTGCAACTCGAATTTGACTTGATAGTCTGCAGTAGTCTGAGACTAAAGTTGCCAATACGTTTTGGAGAAAAATAATTAGTGTTTTCGTCTTATATCTGTTTAGGGGTGGTTGAGCGAAACGAGGGAGAGGGGGAGAAGTCCCCGTCGTCCCATAGGCGAGAAACCGATCTATGGATGCTGTCAAACTCAAAAATGCAGATTGGGATATTTTTCATATGACTGATTAATAAACAAACCCAACCGTTACATAACATGTATTTACCTGTTATCAAAACAAAGACGTCAATAACAATTATGTAACATTTAATTATATAGTTAATTGATGAAAATTTTTTCCGTACAATAAGTTTAATTTTTTGCGACCCACTCTGAACCCCCCCCCCCCCCGCCCTGTGATCACGACTTCCCTGGGAGTCGCGACCCCCAGTTTGAGAAACCCTACATATAAATTAATATAAGGATAAGGAGAAGAATAAGCAGAGTTCTTTAGATCAAATGTTTATTCTTATAATATTCAAATCTGCATGAGTGAGAATTATGCGGAGAAAAAAATTATTATTTTATGTGCTTCATAAATTTTGAAATAAAATTAAGTTGAGAATTTTTTGAGATAATTAATAACAATTCAACAAGACGAGCGAAGCTTCTTTTAGAGACGGGGGAAGTGAGTAGATTAACGCACGAATGAGGTTAGGTACTGAATAACTGAGTTATCCTTGTATTTTTTTCTTCTTCATGGAAAGTGTGGTGAGAGAGGTGGAAAGAATGGGAATAGATGATGGTCAGTCAGTAGGTTTAAATTGAAGGGTCTTGGAAGTGTAATGTTTTAGCTTTTTCGTCGTCACAGTTCTGGTGATAGAGAAACGATGTGATGTATTCTACTGTAGAAAAGCGATGGCGATATTATTATTATTATTATTATTATTATTATTATTATTATTATTATTATTATTATTATTAGATAATGCCACTTGAAGATAACTTCATTTTTCTTTTATTTTATAAATTATCCCTAATCTAAATAATGTTGCGTAAGTTCAATTGAAGCCGAATAAGAAAGACCCCGATGAGGGTCGCTTAAACTCGAAAGAACCGATAAATTTAAATGTTATTCCGAATACATTAAATAAATTAGTTTAATCGTCCTAATTCTTCCATAGAGACTCAGAATTAAAAAGAGATGGCTTCGTTTTATCCACATAAACCATTATGTTTCTTGCATTATATTTTTTTCTCTTATCTTCCGTATATGTTATTGTTATAGCAATTAGTTTAAGTGTTTCTTTAATACTATATATATATATATATATATATATATATTATATATAAATTTTTATAATATATAATATATATATATATTATTATATATATAAATATATTATATATATATATTATATATATATAATATTATATTATATATATATATGATTATATATATATATATAATATATATATATTATATATATATATATAATTACTATTATATATATATATATATATATATATATATATATATATATATATAATATATAATAATATATATATATATACTATATATATATATTATCATATATATATATATGTACCGGACTCGTTACATAGTAAATAAAATTTTTATCAAAGGATATATCGTAAGTGCTACCAAGATTTCTTCTGGTACACAGGGAAGAAAACCTTGTAGAAGTCCTGTTGTAAAAGCCGAAATAAATTGGTGCCTTCTTTCTTGTTGTATATTAATCAAGGTCACCGGAGTTGTGACTCTTGTCACCCTTGGAGTGCCTATGGGAATTCAGTTAGTTAGAAAATGTGATCAGAGTGCGAACATCTTGACGCTCTCTCGGTCATAAAATTTGATATTGTATATGGTAATAAATGAAGAGTTTTTAAAAACAATTAAATTTTGACTGTGAAATATCTTAATGTGTGTTCATGTAAAATAGGTCATTTGGTCTATATTACCTAAAGACATAAATAAATGAACGTTTCACTATTACAAATTTTTTTATTTGCTATATCAAAGTGCTCTCTTGAATAGGGCCAATTAATCATTATAGAAGATCATTCTTTGTACATATATATATATATATATATATATATATATATATATATATATATATATATATATATATATATATATATATATATATATATATATATATATATATATATATTTATTGATTTTTATCATATGTAACAAAGATTATATATATATAAATAATAATTAATTAATTATATATATATATATATATATACTATATATATATATATATATATAGTATATATATATTAATATTCTATATATATATATATATATATATATATTATATTATGTATTATTTCGATTTATTTTTTTAGTTGTATCTATATCTCTATATATATATATATATATATATATTTATATTAATTTTTATTATACGCAACAAAGATGTCCGCATTTCATTAGCAAATTGCTTGAATTTAA
>JABUQX010046948.1:12500-14593 GCA_015478945.1 Trachelipus rathkii
ACAGCCAGGACAATGACGTTCAGAAGGTCAAAGTATTAGGCATATATGAAAAATGTTCTAAACAAAAGATACATAACGTTCAATTTAATTTACTCTGAAAATTTCATAAAAAATGGATGACAGTAAGAAATAAAATTATCCAAGGAGAATTTTCAATTTTGGCAATTTTCATCCCTCTCCAGATTAGAATAATAATAATAAAAAAATTACACAGATATTTTTAATTTTTGGATATGGTATAGAGAAAATAAAAGGTATAAAACCTAAAACTTTTACCTAGTATACATCTAAATGCGAAGATTTTTTTCGAGTTAGCGTCATTCAAAATCGGCAGTTCATATTGGGACCAAATGTCAATGAGTTTCAAAAAAAAAAAAAAAAAAAAGAAAAATGCTCAGAATCGAAGTTTTGAAACTATGATAATTTATATATACTTCAAAATATATATATATATATATATATATTAGTATATATATAATATATATTATATTATATATATATATATATATATATATATATATAATATATATATATATATATATATATATATATATATATATATATATATAACTGGCTAAATTATAAAAATAATTCGGGACTGAGCATATTTTCAATTTTGGCAATTTTTTTACTTAAATATTAAACCTGTCCTTAAAGTTAATCACATTTCTTTATGTATTTTTCCATGGGTATTTATTTCTCCATCATAATATTTTAAATACTTATACATTGTAAGTTACATTACGTTTAAAGAATAAAATCTCTTATATAATTATATAAAAAGTATTACTACACAAGCAAGTTTGTTAAGAATTTAAAGATAAATAAATTTCGATATTGATAGATATTGAGAATTTGCCAATAATAGACCAACAAATGTTATACGATTAATTTTCTGAGTCACCAACAAAAAATATTAAAACGGGGAATGGCAATAAATAATAAGGGAAGAATGGCAATGGGGAAGGATGAGTTTATAGAATATAGATATATCAAATGAATAAACTGAAGTGTTAATTGAGATACCACAGTCCAGAGACCTTGGACGTCGTCGACCACAAAGAGGGACAACCTGGTAAGAAGGAAGAGGTAACAGTTACGAGTCATTAAGAAACAAAGTGCAGTAGGTGAGGATGAAATTGTAGTAGAAATGTTAAAGACTATGAAAGAATTTTTTTTTTTAAGCAAATAACGGCTCTATCAAATAAGAAGTATATTTAAATGTGAAGAAGTAAGCAGAGGAAATGATTACGTCAGAATTCATTGGTGCTCTAAAACTATAGTATCATAAGACAGATAACGGAGACTTTTCTAATGGTAATGTTGACAAAATTTGAGAATAAAATTAGATTGCAAATTTCTCAAAACATTAATTATGAAACGTTTGTTAAGGTGAAAGCCGCATGGAAATCGATATTTTTCAAGAGACCTTTGCAGAAAGAGAGAGTTCTGTGGAGGTAGAATGAGAATTGTACTTTGTTATCTGAATAGGCTTTCGTCAAAGTAAGAATCGATGGCTTGGGGAAGATGTTAGAGATCTGGAAACAGATTGGAAGGGTTTAAGAGCAATGGAGAACCTTTATTGGAGACTAAAAACAACTGTAGATGATGAATGAAAATGTTAGTGTACTTGTAAGGGATGTCCAACTAGGTATGTCATCTGATTAATGACGAAATTAATTATAGCGAGACCTGCCGATTTTTTTCGATTTTCACGAAACTTATGAGATGTTTGAAATGATCCGTAATAAAAAGGAAAAAAAGGGTGGGAAAAATTGCATTCATTTACCACTAAAAATTAATATAAACGATATTTACTAACGATATATAGCATAAAAAATTTGTTTTCAAGAACATTCTTATAACATAACAGGTCCGGATGGTATGTGATAGAGAAGTTGAATTGAAGTTCCTCTGTCTGCAGTTCCAAATGAGTCCACGATATTACTTTTAATTAAAAAAAAATTGTAACACTGGGCCACTGCTGGATCGGAAATGCCTAAGACGGCTATTTCAGTTAACTGCCGAAGTTCATGCTGATGTATCTCAGCGTTCAAACACGCTCACTCAGAAACTTCCTTAGAAAGTTATCA
>JABUQX010046949.1:15000-17500 GCA_015478945.1 Trachelipus rathkii
CGCTCAATATCGGCTGTTGTTGATGGGGCGACTTCTTCTTCCTTTTCTGTCAATAGTGGTGTTCCTCAGGGTTCTGTTTTATCTCCTACTTTATTCCTACTTTTCATTAACCCTTTAAGTCCTAAGCGGTCACTGGTGACCGCTTTTCTGTGATTGATATTATTGGACAAAATTTATCGATTTTTGCGATTTTTTTTTATAAATCTACTAAAAGTATCGATTTATATCTATATAATATCTCATACTGCCAAAAATTTAGTCAGTATTCTTTCAGACATGGCGAGAAGTGGGTGTTTTAGGCTCTCTCCTCAAAATTTGATTTTGTGCGTGAAATAGTAATTTTTATTCTTTATTTACTTATTATAAAAGTTTTTTTTACGTGTGTATGTTCATACTGTTATGTAGGAAAAATGTGAAAAAAGAAATATGTATTCTTGTATATTTTCGTAAAAATAAACCTATCGCTGCTCAAACGTACTTGAAAATCATGCGGTCACCGGTGACCGCTTCGGACTACGAGGCTACTAGTTTTGCCAACTCAAAAAAAAATTTTGGATTTTTTTTTTTTACAATTTTTTATTACGTTTATATATATTATATATATTATAATATATTATAAATATATATAATATATATATATATTATATAATATATATTATATATTATATATATATATATATATATAATATATATATATATATATATATATAATATATTATATATATATATATATATATATATATTATATATATATATTATATAATAATATATATATATATATTGAATCAAGGATGTCACTGTGACCGCTTCGGATTCCGAGTTCTAGTTTAGGCCAAATAAAAAAAAATTGGAATTTTTGTTTTTTACAATTCTATTACGTTTATATATATTATATTATATATATATATATATATATAGTATATATATATATATATAGTATATAATATATATAATTATATAATTATATAATATATATATATATTTATAATTCCAGTAATAAGTGAAATATCTTTGGAATTGACAGTGTTCTTTGGTGAACAGAAATTTTTTATTTGTTACCAAAAATCATTGTATATTTTCCATTCAGCTCTTATTTTCGAGGTTAGTATTTATATACTGTATATATAGTTATATATACTTATATATATATATATATATATATTAATATATATATATATATATATATATATATATATATATATATTATATATATGTATATATATATATATATATATATAACCAGTGGCGTCCAGGATTTTTTTTCGGGGGGGGCCAGACAAAAATCGTGTTCTTAAATATAATATATAATATATATATATATATATATAATATATATATATATATATAATAATAGTTATATATATATTATATATAATATATTTTTATAATATATATAAATATATAATATATATATATATATATATATATATTATATATAATATATATATAATACTATATATATGTTTCTATATATATATATATAATATATATATATTATTTTAACCTCTGGATTTTGTTATAAACGGATATGATATTTAAAAATTTTTAGTGTCTAAAAAATTTCGGGGGGGGCCATGGCCCCCTGGCCCCCCCCTGGATACGCCACTGTATATATATATATATATATATATATATAGGTATATATATATATTTCTTTATATATAATATATAATATATAGAAATATTTATCCTTTATTTATATCTAATATATGGTACATATATTTACAGACAAGTGTGTTATTTATATAACATTCTGAAGTACGGTATACTTTTGTGCTGGTTCCCAATAAAGAATTGCAAGATATTTTTTGATAACTGGTTCTCGTCCATGGATTTGGCAGGTGTTTTGAGGGAGAAGGGGATTCTCTTTGCATCAACTGTGCGCCCAAATCGACTGAAAGGAATCACATTCAAGGATGAAAAAGATCTGAAGAGAGAGGGAAGGGGAAGCTATGATGATTGGGTTGATAGAGTTACTGATTGTGTTGCCATACGTTGGTATGATAACAAGTCGGTACACCTATTATCCAATTATGCTGGTATTGAACCACACGATAGGTGCCGCAGGTGGGAAGCTAAGGAAAACAAATATGTTGATATCGAGAGGCCATTTGTTGTACAGGAATACAACAAGTACATGGGCGGAGTTGATCTGGCGGATATGCTCATTGAGTTATACCGGATCAACTTCAAGTCCAGAAAATGCTACACTCGTATCTTTTATTATTTGTTGGACCTTAGCGTTGTCAATGCCTGGCTGTTATACTGGAGGGTCCATGTGAGCAAAGGTCTCCTCAAAAAGAACATGCCACTAGTCGATTTCAAAACGGACATAGCGCATGGGCTTATGAATTGTAGGAGTAGTGGCACCCCGTAAGGAAGACCTTCGAAAGCCGGGGCCGGGGCCGGGGCCAGAGCAATGGCAGAACGAGAAAACAGAGGTCAAAACAGAGAATATGCTCCCGCACAATCTGTCAGGCATGACAACCTTTCCCACTGG
>JABUQX010046950.1:0-7500 GCA_015478945.1 Trachelipus rathkii
TCAACCCTTCGCGCTCCTTCGCCCTAAGGACAGTATCATCCAGAAATATACAGTTATCTATTAGGTTATCACTATTTACTACTTATAGTCCTCTATAATCTATAATATATACCATTTATGTATCAATTATATCCAACCTATACCTCTATATATATACTTAATATATATATATATTATATATATATTACCCTCACCTAATATACTAATCTCTGCATACTCATCACTCTCCATTAAACTCACATAAATTGATAAATATATACACGTATATATATATATGTATATTATAAAATATATATATAATAATAGTTATAGCGATAATATACTAATTTTACATATACTACACTACTCTTAGCCTCAAGTTTACTTATATCATATACTATATAGCCAATACTATATATAGTATATATGTATATATATATAATATATACCATAAACTCAAATCCTATCACATCTTATATCTCACTTACCTAATAATACATCTTCACAACACTATGTCTTATATATCACTTATATATTACTATATTTATAATAAAAATTGCTACTAATATCTGATCTCACTATACTTTTATACACCTTTAATTTACTAACCTCACGCCTACACTATTATCAGCTGGCGACTCTATTACTTTTTTACTACTCGTGCTCTCTCTCTCTCTCTCAGTCGAGTCTCTCTCTCTCTCTCTCTCTATATATATATATATATATTAATATATATATATATATATATATATATATTATATAATAATATATATATATATACCATATTTTATCTCTACCTATATATAGTATACTTACCATACTAAATAATTTTCAATAATAGCCATCTATTTCACTCTTCATAATTCATAATAATTAATATATATACATTTCTCTAAATTACTAAAACACTATCACACTATTAAATATACACTATTTACCTCACTATATTACTTACTTCACATATATATATATATTATGTTCTTAATATAATCTTCACTATAGCTACATATTTATTAATGTTAGTTAATATAACTACTTATGATATCCTACACTAATATATATATACCCTCTATATATTCTACTCATTATACCTCATATTTAATAAAATTATCAGTATATACTATACTACTATTGTTATATTACTATTCCACTTATATATATACTCACATATTTACTTCCTTAAATCACCTGATAACTCATACCTAATATATTATACACTTATATAAATATAGCTTACTATCTAAATATACATGTATATATGTTTATACTACTTAATATTATATACCTCATATCAATACTATATATATATATATATAATGTATATATATACACTATATTCCTATCATTACATAACATATTTAAAAGACATATACTATATATATATATACTTATAATACTATTTCATTACACTCTATATATATATCTAATATCTATATACATATATATATAATATATATATATATATATATATATACTATATAGATATATAATATATTATATATATATAATATATAATATATTTATATATATATATATATTATATATATATATTTCATATATACTATACTTTCAATACTATATATTATACTACTACTATTATTATATAAATACAGTAGGGAACTATAAAATTAACATATAACTACCATAATTTATCATATATATATTAATATTATTTACCAATCCCTTATATATATATATATATATATACCTTATATATATATCGGTCTACTATATATATATATATATATAACCAGGTATATATTAAATATACTTGAGATATTCCTGCTAAATCGTTTTTCCATGTAAATACTTTCTTTAAATGGCTAACAATTATAATATGACATCATAAGTAATTTTTCTTGTTAATTTATATCTTCGTAATATCTGATTTATAGTACTTTTACTTAATTTTTTTCACATTATTGTTATCTGTTAAATTACAATATTATTTTGTTATACCTCCAAATCAATTTTTATACACATCGTAATATGTATTTTAACACATTATATATACCACATAGATTCTATAAACAATTCTTTGGTACTTACTGTCCTCGATCCTAAATATTGAGCTCACAACGTATTCCGATCCCGCGCTCAATTCGATATTCAGCCGAGATGCCCGCCTTACTCTGATGGTGCTTAGAAGACGTTATTACCTACGGGTTTTTTGGTTTTTTCTTATATTTTTTTTCAGTTTTATAATTTTTGCATAATTCATTCTGTATATCTACAAATTGATGGCGGCCCACTAAAAATTTTTAAAAAAATATAAGAATTTTTTATCGTAAACATTACTGAATTTGGTCAAAAATAGATAGTTTTCTATAATGTTACACTCTCAGTAAGCTTCAGAGCATCGCACGCTCAGCCATCACTCACCGTAGTGCAGCGAGTTCTCCTCTCCGATAAAATATAATACTATATATATTATTCATATATATAGGATATACATTTGTATTTATATATATTATATATATTATATATACAATATTTTCATCTACTTATGAATACGCTTACTCCTTACTGACTGTGAGTTAGCTAGGTAATATACTACTCTATATACCTATACTCCTATATATACCTATTGTTTTACTGTTCTGTTCGGGAGATGGCGAGCGTTTGCTGTTCAAAGCAACAAGCGAAGATGAAGAACTGGAACAGAATGTGTACATTTGAATATAGTGTATTCTTAGAGCTTGGGAAAGATAGAAAAAGTTCAGAAGAAGTTTTTTCAGCCAGAGAACGAAGATCAAGTTATTGTCGGCTAGAATTCCCAATCTGGAGCAGCTAGAAAAAATTATAACTAAAAAGACAAATATTTTACTATATCTTGAATTTTAAAAATTTTAATCGAAATTTTTGATCAAGCAGAAGAAATTAACTATTTCTCATATAAATGAAAAGGAGGCAAGAGCAACGAAACCCTTCATATGAAGTTCTTTTCGATACACTCAAGATATATTAATTGATAGTTTAAAAACGAAACATTAAGTTCATTTGAGGGTAAGCGAAACTACCTCAAATTAGTTCTTTACGAACGCTAATTTTAATAACAAAGCATGAATTTTGAATTAAACGATGCATTGCATAGCGTTAAGATATCATCTGCAGTATTTGGTGAAGTATTTCCGTATATGACACACTATACACGAGATGGGATATTCCGTCGAAGTGTCGGGACATATGAAGATTTTTCTTCGCTATAGTTAGGGGCGAACAGGGCTCAGCAACTCGGTTCTCTTACATTCTCTGCCTTGCAAGAACTCCCTGGAACGAGCATCCGGACATGCTTCTGGCCTAGAAGGCACGATCTCTCTGAAGAGCTCTGGGGAGAACGAGTTTTTGAGGCTTAAATGGAAGAAATGCTAGTTAAAGGGTTGAGTGAATATATACTACATATACTCTATATATATATATATATATATATAATATAATATATATATATATATATATATATATATAATAGTATATATAATACCTATATATATATATATAATAATATATATACTATATAAATATATATATATATATATATAATATATATATATATATTAATATATATATATATTTATATATATATATATATTATATTATATATATATATATATATCATTATATTATATACAATTTAAAATACCTACTAGTCAGCATTTATCAGCCGAATACACTGCTGCTTATCGACATACTGAGAGTTCTAGCGGAGAAGCTAACTGTATAAAAAACACACAGCTAGTTGACTTCAAGCCAATCGAAAACATTAAAACTATAAAAAAATGTATGTTTATAATAACGTTATAATTAGTAATTACTTCATCCTCGAGGTTTTATCTACTAATAAACCCTTTACAAAACGTCGTCTGGCAAAACAAATAAGGGTTTCGTTTTTTATTTCTCTCGCAAGATTGGGGGGGCAAGCCCTGCCCTCCCTGCGTCACTGCCACCCCCATCCTACGCCCATGGGTATATAAATATATCTTATTATATATTATATATAATATACTATATATATATATATTATAATATATATATATATCTATATTTATATATATATTTCACATATAACTATACATATATATATATATACAGGTGGCGTATCCAGAAATTTTTTTCGGGGGGGGCCAGACACAAATCGTTTTTATATATTATATAATATTTTTATAATATTTTTATAATATTTTTATAATATTTTTATAATATTTTTATAATATTTTTATAATATTTTTATAATATTTTTATAATATTTTTATAATATTTTTATAATATTTTTATAATATTTTTATAATATTTTTATAATATTTTTATAATATTTTTATAATATTTTTATAATATTTTTATAATATTTTTATAATATTTTTATAATATTTTTATAATATTTTTATAATATTTTTATAATATTTTTATAATATTTTTATAATATTTTTATAATATTTTTATAATATTTTTATAATATTTTTATAATATTTTTATAATATTTTTATAATATTTTTATAATATTTTAATAATATTTTTATAATATTTTTATAATATTTTTATAATATTTTTCTAATATCGTTATCATAGTACCATTAGATTTTTATAATATTTTTATAATATTTTTATAATAGCCAAAAAAATAGGAATATCATTTATTCATAATTGCTACAAAAATCACTTCCTACCTTACAATAATTGTTAACATTTACAATCGCCGGGCATGAGAGTGAGCAAAGTCAGAGATATAATATCTTCAGTTTTTATTTCAATATTTCAATGTATGTAGCGAGGCGGCAAATCCAGTAAGTCCTCTTTTTAGTTCTCTCCAATAGTTTCAATTTTCCGTCTCTCTCAACGTAGGTTTTCAGCAGTCTTAATGTTGACAAGTTTCTACTCTGACCTCTCTCTCGCTGTAGCACGTAGACCCATGCCTGCAGCTTATGGGGAAAAATTGCCAGTATTTGCAACAAGATGTAAATATTTGGAAATTGTGACTACGAACATGAAACTCGTCTTCATTGCTGTTTTGGAACGATCTGTGCTGTGATTGCCATTTCAACTTCATAAATAACATTCTGCTTTTACTAATCTTCAATTGTGCTTTCGAGATCTTCCTTGTGAAATGTGGTGACACAATACTTTTATCTTCCTACTATTCTAGGTACTATTTGCACCCTGCCTCCGTGTTACTACAAATTTGCAAGGAGATATAATTTCTTTATGATTTTAAAACCTCTCTCCTAATGCTGATATATTAATCCATTCCCAAAACCATCTTATAAAAACGGATGTGCGATATTGTCTGTGGGTTTGGATAGAAGGAAATCGTTTTGGGTATCCATCTGTTTTGCCAGGGGTTTTCTTTGATGGTCCGCCCCAAGTTTAGTCTCTCAATAACTAAAAGGACTTACGCCCAGATTTTGTTTCTGACTGTGACGATTAATATAAAATTAATTTAACCTCTGCATTTTAAATATTATTCAACGGATATGAAATGTTTAACAATTTCTTTAGTATCTAATAAATTCTCGGGGGGGGGGGGCTCCCATGGCCCCCTCCTTCCCTCCACCCACCCCGCTCCCTCCGTTCTTAGCTTCCCCTCACCTCGGCCGCCCTCCTTAATATAACTACGCCACTGTGTCATCTATCTTATATTTATATATATATTCCTCTACCCAGGAATTATTCTATATCTAATATATATCTATATCTAAAAAGTAATTTAATTAAATTATCAGAACTTTTATATATATTATACTACCCTATATATATACTACTAATATATAAATATATCTATATATATATACTATATATCATATATATATATTATATTATTATATATATTATACTATATAAATAATACATATTAAATAGTCTTATCTATATACTTTAATACTATATATATATATATATATATATAGTATATATATATATATATATTAAACGAGTTGTGCCAAGAAAAAGGGACTAAATAATTAATTCCAGACATTTCCCTTT
This sequence comes from Trachelipus rathkii, assembly GCA_015478945.1. NCBI lineage: Eukaryota > Metazoa > Arthropoda > Malacostraca > Isopoda > Trachelipodidae > Trachelipus > Trachelipus rathkii. Next base: position 5,953 of record JABUQX010046950.1, read on the forward strand.
TTTTAAAAGTCAAAAAGTGATGGAAATTTTCCGTGTTATCATCCACCCACAAAAACCAACATGCCAAGGATAAAGGAGACGAATTCTCAATCTAGATTTGATGAACTACAGTAGTCTTTAGGTACTTGGAGAATGAAATTTAGTTGTTGAAAGTGGTGATCTACCATAGGGTTGAGGAGGTTGAAAGTAGTCTTAGACAATTATGGAAAATGGAAAATATATCTAAAATGTTAAAAGTTCATTTATTCAATTGAATATTGTTTCAGCTGTTTTGAAAATATGTGAGACTTGGGCGTAAAATTCAAAGTTGAACCATAGAAGACACATTTATTGGCGCCTTCCGTTTTGGAACTAATTTTAAAGTTCCTTTTTCTTAGAGTACTGAAAATTTGTGGTGTGGTGACTGAACCGAAAAAGTGACAAGTTCAAAAATGCATGTAAACGAGATTTGTGCTACTAGTAGCTAGTGTGCTACTAGTGGTAGAAAAACCGAATATAGGAATATTGAGATGGTATGGACATCTGCCAAGAAGGAATCCCAAATGGGATCCTTCTAGCCTCATCTGCACAGAAAACTGGCAAACTGGCAAAGGTTTTTTATATCAGTTGTAATAGGTAATAAGAGTAGGCTAAACGAAAAAGGAGCTGTAACTTGACCCGAGTGGGGGCGGGGAGATCTGCCCAAGAGGAGGTCACTGTCAAACTGGCCATTGACTTGCCTTCATTTTCTTATCTGCGTCCACTCCTGTCCTTCTTCCATTCTACGGGAAAGCTCAATTATAATCTTCAGAGGAATGGGTCGGATTTCCTCTTTAGCCTTCTCGGGTTGTCGCTACGCTCGTCGCTCTTACTACGCTTGCTATCCACTACCTGACCGAGGATGGCGGGTTCGAAACCATAAGGGGAGTTAAATTGTTCTGACATGTTTAACCGAACTGTGAGCGTTTTGTTAGCAGTTCTAAAATTTGTTATGAATGATCTTTGTTCTTTCTCCTCCCCGAGTAGCGGACCCCAACCTGTCCGCTGTTGATCCCTTGACACCGAGTGGGGTCGCAAGATCGTGACGGAAGATCTGCCGAGTCCTATCAGTCAAGATTGTACCTGCCTCCTAACTCTGTATCTCTTCCGCTTTCTATTATTCTTATCCTGGGAAGAATAGTCAATACTGGTTCTCTTCAGAGGAAAATGGTGGCTTTTCCCTTTTATAGGCCTTCTCGTTTTGGTCTCCGTGCAACCCAATATTTTTTTCACGTCGTTTTCTTGCGCATACTAATAATTCTTCCCCACCACTGCGGGTTCAGTGCTGGGTATCGAACCTCGCAAACCCCACGGCAATAAAGGGAGTTTAAATTGTTTCTTACGCATTTTTAATCACTCTTCTATGTCATCTCCGTTAACTTCGACGTCTAATTGTTTGTTTAGCAGTTCTAAATTTGTATACTCGTCACCTGGATATCGTTACTCTTTCCCCCCGATGTCAGCTACCACTCCCCTGTTGTGACCCTTGCGCACCCCGGAGTGGGGGCGGGGACGATCTGCCCAGAGGTT
>JABUQX010046951.1:0-2500 GCA_015478945.1 Trachelipus rathkii
CATTGCATACTTCAATATATATATAACACATATATATATATATATATATATATATATATATATATATATATATATATATATATATATATATATACTGTATATATATATATATATATATATATATAAATATATATATATATATATATATATATATATATATATATATATATATATATATATATATATATATATATATGTATATATGTATATATAACTATATATATATATATATATATATATATACTATATATATATATATATATATATATATATATATATATATATATATAAATATATATATATATATATATATATATATATATATATATATATATATATATATACTCTTCTTTATATATATATGCTTATATATATATATATATATATATATATATATATATATATATATATATATATTTCTGCTGCTTTTCAGATATATATATATATATATATATATATATATATATATATATATATATATATATATATATATATATATATATATATATATATATATATATATATATATATATATATATATATAATAAAAATCTAAACATATAATAACATATATATATATATATATATATATATATATATATATATATATATATATATATATATATATATACACACATTCTACGAGTTTTCGAAGAGTAGACTCATTCTTTATCAGAAAGACAAATGAATCTGTCGTGTGTGTGGATGAATCTGAAGTAATTTCAAAAGTAATTGATGATAACGATAACACTGGTAATCGTGAAACACATGCATCAACTTCTTACGTTACTGTCGATAATAGTGACCAGTAGGACGAAGCACAAAACAAAGAAATCTTTATACGAGGCGATGATAAATTTTATTGGAAGGTTAGTGAAGCCACGTGAGACTACTTTGCAAAGAAATGAGATTAATCAAAATTCAGACATAGATTTTTTTTAATTCTAAGAGAATTTATTCAGATAAAAGTAGATTCTTAACAAAATCCTTGTTTGAACGAAAACCTTTGAATGGAGATGTTGTGAAACATGACTATTTAGTGTACTCTAACAGTCAAGGATGTGTCTTTTGTGGTCCGTGTAAACTTTCTGGAGGCGGTGTTGAATTTCAGTTTGTAACAGGAGGATTTAACGATTGGATGCAAGGCAATACAAGATTGACTGAACATGAAAATTCCATTCGCCATCATGATTGTATGTTGATGCTGAAAAGACTAAGTAATTCATTATGTAGAGTTGACAAGCAGCTGCTCTCTCAATTAGATGAAGAAGTAAAATATTGGAAAAATGTACTACAAAGAGTTATTGTCGTTATTAACAAACTTTCGTCACTGCGGTTACCATTCCGAGGTGATGATGAAAGAGCTGACTCTGTTCAAAATGGAAATTTTATGATGTGTCTGGAACTTATTGCAGAATTTGACCATTTTTTACAAAATCATCTATCTCAATGTCAAAATTCTGGCAAAGGAAGCACTTCTCATTTATCACATAACACTTACGAAGAACTTATCCATATTATGGCTAGAAAGGTAATCAGTGAAATAGTGAAAGAAATTCAGGAAAGTAAGTATTTTTCTATTATTGTTGATTCCACTCCAGACATTACTCATATTTATCATCAGATATATTAGCAAAGAAGGTACGCCAAAAGAACGCTTTTTAGGATTTATTAAAAATCCTGGTCATACAGGTAAAGAACTAGCGGAAACGGTGATGAGTTTTCTCAAAGCAAATGAATTAGACATAAGCAGTTGTCGGGGTCAAACGTATGATAATGCTGCTAATATGTCAGGAATATATTCTGGCCAGCAAACAAGAATTAAAGAGGTCAACCATCTAGCATATTTCATACCATGTTCAGCTCATTTCCTTAATTTAGTGGGATCTAGCGCTGCCACATGTTGTAAACAGGCGGTTTCTTTTTTTTGCTTTGCTTCAGAATCTTTATAATTTTTCTCGGGCTCTACGCATAGTTAGGGTATCTTAGAATCTTTCTTCAAAGAACATACTGTCAAAACAATATGTGGGACAAGGTGGTCAGCTCGAGCAGAAGCTTTAAAATTCTAAACAAAGGTTTGGAAGCTATTGTTAAGGCTTTAAACTCTATAACTGAAGATAGAAATGTGAGACCTGTCATTCAGTAAGAGGCAAAGGGAATTTTTAAAAAATTGAGTTTTTATTAAATTCTCTTTATGTCTGTAATATTGGAACCAATACTTGAAAGATTTGATTTTGTAAATAAAAAATTGCAATCTGAAGATATGGATGTGGCCACCGTTATTAATTTGTATAACTCTCTGTGTAACTTAGTTAATAAAATTAGTTCATTAGAAACCTACGAAAATTGTGCCAAAGAAAAATTGAAAATCTTTACACAAAAAGACATCAAGAATGTATCTAAACTAAGGTCTGAGAAAGAAGAAAATTATCAAATATGCATTCTTCAAACAAGCTTCAATACTATATTAGATAAAATGTCAACAGAATTAAATAGCCGA
>JABUQX010046951.1:27500-29749 GCA_015478945.1 Trachelipus rathkii
CACCACGCTGTTTGTCTTTTCTTTTTTCCATATATTGTTTTGGTTTCTATGATCCTCTCAGATACCTCCACCAATGTATCACGGAAAACCTCCCAACCTTCCTCCACATCTACATCCTCCCCAATCCTCTGTCTTTTCGTATCCATTTCTCTCTGGAATGTGTTTTTACAATCCTGGTCTCTCAGTTTCTCAACCATAAATCTTTTTCTCCGCCTGCATCTAAAAGGCTTCGGCATTTCCATTCTCAATTTCCCCACCACCATTCGGTGGTCTGCATCTCCCGATACGGATGGTATACTTTTCACATCCTTAAATATTCTTTTGTTGTTTGTTAATATCAAATCTATCATTGATTTCTCTCCATATGCCTCCCTTCCGTCATCCCATCGGTACCATGTCCATTTCTGACTTTCTCTATGTTTATAGTACGTGTTCATTATACTCATGTTGTTACGTACACAAAAGTCTATGATGCTATCTCCCGCCAGATTCTTATTTCCCAAACTAAACGCTCCTATCACATTCTCTATTCCTCTGCGATCCGTACCAACGTGTCCATTCATATCCCCCAAAACAATTACATTATCATGGAACGGTACTCTATTTTTGACGTCCTGCAATTCTTGATAAAAGATTTCCCTCTCTCCAGCTGGTCTGCCTTGCTGCGGTGCGTACACCTGTATAAAGCTCAGATTTACTCCGTTTGTCTTTATTGAAACAGACATAATACGAGAATTTTTCTGTTCGATGTTACTTACTCTTTGTGACATCTCCTCCGACATTATCACTCCCACTCCATGTCTATTTTCTCTTCCTCCACTATATATCAATTGGTAATTATGATGAAGAACTCTAACTCCACTTCCGGCCAATCTCGTTTCACAAACTCCCAGCACATCCAACCTCCGCTCTATCATCAGCATCACCATCTCCTCTTCCTTCCCTCTCAACGTTTCAACATTTAAAGTGGCAATGCGTATATTTTTCCTAGGAGTTCCATTTCGTAATCCAAAATTGCGCGGTCGTCTTCTTAAAAGTCTGTCAGGGCTCCGAGGCAAAACATGAGTTTCTTGAGCGGGTGATGTCGGTTGCCAGCTTGCTGGGCCTGTTGCAACCCTATTTTCCCACAAATAGTGAGGTGGTGTCAACTGCTAATTATCAACAGCTGTTAACGGGAAGAAAATTACAGGATGTGGGGTAATATATATATATATATATATATATATATATAATAAAATATATATATATATATATATATATATATATATATATATATATATATATATATATATATATATATATATATATTATATATATATATATTATATATATATATATATAATATATATATATATATAAAAGGAATAAGGGAATCTGCATAGAATATGAAAAGGGCTGGTGCTTTCGTAACTGATGCAGGTGAATGTGACTAGAAGTGTGGGTGGGAACACTTCAAAATATCTGCATAACATTGGCAGTAATAAAGAGGTGATAGTGAATGTGTGTGGGTTTGATGGTGCAAGGAATAGGTATTTTGGGCATGAGGTAATTAGGAAGGAGGAGGTAATGTGTAGAGCGAGAAAGATGAAGAATGGTAAATCTGCAGGAATAGATGAAATTACCGGTGAAATGATCAAGACGAGGAGAGATGTGACTTGATTGGTTTGAAAGTTGCGTAACGCAATGTTGAACCGGAATGGAGTTTCGAGGATTGGGCGAGGCAGTTCCCCACGATAGCAGCGGCACGACTTACATAAGGGGTAATGAGATAAGGGCAACTGTAAGAATTATAGGGGAAATTAGTTTATTAAGTGTATAGTAAGGGAAGATATATACTTATATTTTGGTCGAAAGAAATTCGTCGAGTGACTGAGGCACTGAATAGTGAAGAACAAGGTGGCGCTTTAAGAAGTGGTAGAGGATGAGTGGATCAAAATCTTTTCATTGGAAAAAAAGGGTTTGATTGAGAAAATGAAGGGAAGGAAGAATAAAATTGTATTTAGGTTTTGGCAAACAGGCGTATGAAATGACTAATACGAAAGCTCTATGGCAGATGTTTTTGATATATGGTGTTGGTGGTAAGCTTCTGAATGGAATCAAAGGTATGTGACGATAGTGAAGCGTGTGCAAGAATATATGGAGTTGAAACAGTGATTGTTTTAAATATTTTGTAGAGTGAGCAGAAAGTGCTATGTCCTTCTGGTTACATTTTTGGTATATGGATATGGTTTACTGAAAAGAATTAGAGG
>JABUQX010046952.1:0-5000 GCA_015478945.1 Trachelipus rathkii
ATATATTGCTTCGTTCGGCCCTCAAAGATTTAAAATTTTAACTATCTATATAGATACATAACAACAGATATTTATAACTTATTAATATATGTAGAAATTAGAAAAAGAAACAAAACATGGAAATCTTAACTCTTTCTACATACAAATAATAAAAAAATATTAATAAATTTTTAATATATTAATAAATGGAAATAAAATAGAAATAATCCCCGAAAAGCTTAATCTTTTTCAATTTTCTTTTCAATATTAAAATGAAATACTAGAAATGAGTATTCCTAATAATTTTAATTTGAACTTAATGTGACAGAAAAAAGGATGCAGAGGAAATAGACGGAAGTGATGATACTTGTAAACAAGTATTAAGAAGAATATATGACAGTTAGATAAAAGAACAGATGAAAAATTCGAAATACTTTTATATGACAGTTGCGAGATTTTCAAGTAATTGCACTGAAATAATAAATGACAGTTGTGACACAGGTGAGAAGATCTAGAGAGGAAATAAAGGACATTTATACATAAGAGCAGATGGGATGGACTATTGCAAGATAGGTAAATAGTTGTTAAGAAGAAATATTAGACAGTTGCAAGACAGGTGAGCTGTTGTAGGTAAGCTGTTGTAAGACTTTGTGAGACAGTCAAATTGAATATCAGAAGAAATAGAAAATTGTCAGACAGATAAATTGATGATGTAATAGAAAATCATTTTTTGTGACAGGTGCCCGATTGGTAAAAGAAATAGGCGACCATTGTGAGACAGAATGGCAGGTGTAAAATCAGATAAAAGAACCGATTAAATAGACGAAATTGGTTTTTACGAAGGTTTCAAAACAGATAAACAGCTAGAAGACATAAACGACAGTTGTGAGCAGGGTTGTGGAGTCGGCTCAAAAATTTCCCAACTCCGACTCCGACTCCGACTCCACCCTCTTCAAAATTACCGACTCCGACTTCGACTCCGACTCCGACCTCTTGAAAATTACCGACTTCGACTCCGACTCCAACTCCACCCTTTTGAAAATTACCGACTCCGACTCCGACTCCACCCTTTTGAAAATTACCGACTCCGACTCCGACTCCGACTCCGACTCCACCCTCTGGAAAATTATATATATATATATATATATATATATATATATATATATTAACTATATATATATATATATATATATATATATATATATATATATATATATATATATATATATATATATATATATATATATATATATATTATATATATTTATATATATTATATGAGGGTTTGTTGTTACCTGTGTTAATGTATAGTAGTGAGACTATGGTCTGGAATAAGAGGTATAGATCTAAAGTACAATGTGTTCAGATGGACAATCTTAGGGGCGTGTTAGGTGTGAGAAGAATTGATAAAATGAGGAATGAACGTATTAGAGAGTGTGTGGTGGGAAGAAAGGGGTAGATGAGAGAATCAATGAATACGTTGAGATGGTTTGGCCATGTGGAAAGGATGGATGATAGTTGGTTGGTTAAGCGGATGTATAGTGTTGAGTATGCTGGGAATCGACCGGCTGGGGGAGACCGAGGAAAAAGTGGATTGAGTCAGCAAAGGGATTCCTGAAGGAGAGAAATCTGAGTTTAGCAGAGGCGAGAAGAAAGGTGCATAATAGGAGTGAATGGCGGTATTTTGTGAGAGGGTATGGTTGTGGCCCCCTGGGTTGAGGGATAGAAAAAAATTTCGTTTTATATATATATATATATATATATATATACATATGTATGACAATATGTATATTTTCATATAACGCTATATATATACTATATATATATATATATATAGAATATAAAAATCTTTTTCGTTTATATATATATATATATATACGGTATATATATATATATAATATATATATATATATATATATATATATATATATATATATATATATATATATATATATATAACTTTTATATATAAATATATATATATATATATATATATATATATATTAATATATATATATATTTATGCTAACTATTTTTATGTATACAGAATAATATATATATATATATATATATATATATATATATATATATATATATATATATATATATATATATATATATATATATATATATATATATATATATAATAATAATATGCTAACTATATATATATATATATATATATATATATATATATATATATATATATATATATATATATATATATATATATATATATATATAACTTCAATAAAAGGCAGGGTCCAATATTTGCTTCGGGTTGAGCCCAATTTTCACCACCCCTAAAGGTGGACATAATATTCTTAATTTTCAGCCAATTTTGATTGGAAAAAAGAAACTGTAGCTTTTTCTGACCTCTAAAACGTCGTTTTCGAATGTTTTCTGTCTGTAGTCATTCTTTAAGAATTTTTCATTTTTCAAAATCTATGTTTTTGACATTGTTCTTTTCAACTTTTACCATTTTTCCGAAATGACTTCAAACTTGAAATATGCATAGATGGGACCACTAAATATACATAGATGGAATCGCCTTTCTAAAGAAAACATTTCTAACTCCTTCAGCCTCTCCCATAGCTCTTACCCTCAAAGCCAGAAATCATCCCTTGTTGCACTACTTTTTACACTTTCTTCAAGCATACTAGGTCTTTTTCTTAAAAGGCCCCAACCTGTGCGCAATACTCTAATATTGACCTAAAATAGCTATTATACAGCTACTTACAACTTGTTAGTTTTGTAAGCCATATTGCGATTTATTATATAACTTATCTTATTATTTATTCCTTGCTTCCAAACACTGATAGTTAGTTTCAGATTGCTGCTTATACTCACATCTAAATCTTTTTTGGTCCACAGACTCAAGCCAATCCCCATTCCATATCGTAATTAAATGTTTTTTTGAGTTATCTAAATGAAGAAACTTGCACTTTACTATTAATTAAATTTGTTGCCACTTATCTGTCGACCTAAGAAGTTTATCAAGATCATTTTGAATCTTTATATATCCATCATTATTCTTTACTAAGGTAGCCACTTTGGTATCATCTGCAAACTTAGAAAACTTACATTTAAGCCCCTTGATCTAAATTATATATATATATATATATATATATATATATATATATATATATATATATATATATATATATATATATATATATATATATATATATAATATATAAAATATATATATATATATATCTTTATATATTTATATATATATATACACTTCTCTCTATATATATATATATATATATATATATATATATATATATATATATATATATATATATATATATATATATATATATATATATATATATATATATATATATATATATATATATATTATGTCAAAAAGTAAGTGTACTGATGTCGCATTTAATTATGTATTGGACTTGCCTGAAATTACAAGTTATCTCCTTCAAAGTAAAGTATGACCCTTGCGAGGTTACACAGCGGTTCCAATGTTTCTTCCATTGTTCATAGCAGTACCGGAAGTCATTTTCCAGAAGTGTGTTTAGTTCACGTGTTACAGTATTTTTTATGTTTTCCATCGTACCAAAATGATGACCCTACAACTTCATTTTCAACTTAAGGAAGAGGTAGAAATCGCACTGAGCTAGATCTGGGCTGTATGGAGGATGTGGAAGTACTTGAATGTTTTCTTCGCCAGAAATTCCATAATTGAGAGCTCAGTGCGAGATGGGGCGTTATATATATATATATATATATATATATATATATATATATATATATATATATATATATATATATATATATATATATTTATATATATATATATATATATATATATATATATATATATATATATATATATATACATATATATATATATATTTCTCATATGTACATATGTATATAAATCTATAGATATATATCAACGTGAGATAGGTATATATATATATATATATATATATATATATATATATATATATATATTTATATAAACTGCTACATGAACTTACATCTAGTGTCATCTACTCAATGAATGAATTAGTTCTTAAAAATAGAATAGCATCTGCCAGGTCCTCCTTCATTTTTCCTCTTAGGTCTGATTTTATAATGCTAAGAGCAGAAAAAGCCGTTCAACGCTAACTTGCTTTGAATGTAGATCAGTAACAGCAATTGCAGCTTCTTGTACAATGTCAGGATACTTATCGATGGTCTCTTCTAATTTAAGCTTCTAAGTTATATCAATTTTTTCAACTTCTTTCAGTGCAGCAGATAAATTTTTTAAAGTTATGGAATATTGTGTACAAGGATGAGGAAAAACCTTGACCTTTTTCTTGAACCAGTCGAAGCTTTCGACTAAACTCTTCAATATCTAGAAGCTTTTCATACTCATCTTCTGAACTTTCTGAAAAATGACTTGAGAAGGTAGTAATGGGGATAGTTGTAGTTTCATCCCTTACAATATGTTCAGATGTATTCTTTTCTTCTTGAACTTCTTGCAACCTTTTAATACAAATGGTCACGTTGCAAAGGGTGCAGATTTAGTGTTGTTGATCTTCAATTAAGCTTACCCTGTAGATAGGAATTAATATAAACAGCAGCTAGTATAGAGGCCACCATTGTCAATGAGAGAGGCTATAGCTACTTACCTTGAAGTTTTATTTCATTCTAGCATCTTAAATATAGATTTATAAGGTTGAAGGTTGAATTCATTAGAATATAATCCAAATTGAAACATAAGGTGCAGGTTAAAAAAACTTCGAAGTTTGCAATTGCATTTTGTGATGTGGAAGTCGCAAGTGAGTGAACTTGTTTGAAGCGATTGAAGTCACTCACAGAGTCACAATTCATAACTTTGTCAGCTCAAAATTTTCTGATTCCAACTCTACTATCTTGAAAATTACTCCGACTCCGACTCCGACTCGACTCCGACCTCTTGAAAATTACCGACTCCGACTCTGACTCCGACTCCACCCTTTTCTAAATTACCGACTCCGACTCCGACTCCGACTCCACCCTCTTCAAAA
>JABUQX010046952.1:25000-37500 GCA_015478945.1 Trachelipus rathkii
GAGACAGGCAAACATATGAAAAGGACAAATGGATGTCTGCTAGACAGATGAGCATATGAAATAGAAGAACAGTTTTTTCCGACAGTTGGAAGACAGGTAAACAATTATAAAGAACAAATAGACGAAAGTTGTAAACCACGTTAAACAAATTTACAGAAGAAATTGATGATAGCTAGACTAATGAACACACGAAACAGACTAGAGAAAAAGGTGAACAGGCAAAATAAAACCAGTTAGGAAGTTAAACAGACAGAATGGACAAAAGTTAAACAATCTAAAGAATTAAAAAGGACATTGGAGAGAACCGACAAACAGACTACACTGTTTTTCATTACACTTTATTCCCGTTATCAAATTTCTATTTTTAAATTTTTTGAGCTTCATACAATAAATGTCTTAAAAATCTATTGAAAAATTTTTTTGTTTTCCATTTATTGAAAAAAAATTTCTATAAAAAGTCAAAATGGCCTTTAGAGAATTGTACATATTTTCCACAATTTGCCATTCTCTCCCCCTCCCATCCCTTCTCTCTTTACCCCCAAAAGTGAAATTGAAAAGACATGAAAAAAGTATTTAATAAAAAATGAGAAATAAATTAGTGAAAAAAGGAATGAAAAAAAAAAGAAAAAACTAATTGGTAACCGCAAAGGGATTCAATTTTGAAATAAAAAATAGAAAAGTTCTCATTTTTTTATTATTATTTTTTTTGTTTAATATTTTATTTTTAATTTTTTATTTTATTTTTATATTTTTTATTTATGCTTTAAAAGTATTATTATTATTATTATTATTATTATTATTATTATTATTATTATTATTATTATTATTATTAATTATTATTATTATTATTATTATTATTATTATTATTATTATTATTATTATTATTATTATTATTATTATTATTATTATTATTATTATTATTATTATTATTATTATTATTACACTATGTAACAAAAAAAGATTTTATTTTGTTTGTTCTGATTTTTTTATTGTTTTTTATTCAGTTTTTTATGCAGATTCCAAATATATTTCTAGTTTTTCTCTAGCATCGACCGTTTTTGTGTTACGACGGCAGGAAGTAATTATTGGCATCTCATTTTGTATGGTGGTTACCGTTACAAAAAATTTTTTTTCTTTCTTCCGATTTTTTTATTGTTTTTTATTCAGTTTTTTATGCAGATTCCAAATATGTTTTTAGTTTTTCTCTAGCATCGACCGTTTTTTGTGTTACGACGGCAGGAAGTAATTATTGGCATCTTCTCATTTTGTATTGTGGTTAAATACTTCCTGTCATCGTAACACAAAACGGTCGATGCCTAGAGAAAAACTAAACATATTTGGAATCTGCATAACAAACTGAATAAAAAACAATCAAAAAAGAAGAACAAAAGTAAAAAAAAAAAATTTTGTGTAACACGGTAACCCATACAAAAGAGATGCCAATAAATACTTCCTGCCATCGTAACACAAAAATTGTAAATACTAGAGAAAAACTAAAAACATATTTGGAATCTGCATAAAAAACTGAATGAAAAACAATAAAAAAATCAGAAACAATTTTTTTTTTTTTTTTTTTTTTTTTTTTTTTGTAACGGTAACACCATACAAAATGAGTTGCCAATAAATTCCTTCCGTCTTAACACAAAAACGGTCAATGCTAGAGAAAAACTAAAAAACATATTTGGAATCTGCATACAAAAGAACTAAAGTAAAAAAACATGATAAAAAAAAATCAGAGAACCAGAAAAAAATTTTTTTGTAAAGGTAAACACCATACAAAATGGGATGCCAATAAATACTTCCTGCCGTCGTAACACAAAAACAGTCGATGCCAGAGAAAAACTAAAAACATTTTTTGAAATCTACATAAAAAAAAAAAATAAAAAAAACAAAAAGAAAAATCAAAACAAACATTTTTGTGTTACATAGTGTTATTAATTATTATTATCATTATTATTATTATTATTATTATTATTAATTATTATTATTATTATTATTATTATTATTATTATTATTATTATTATTATTATTATTATTATTATTATTATTATTATTATTATTATTATTATTATTATTATTAATTATTATTATTATTATTATTAAATTATCAATTATTATATCTATTTATTATTAATCATCTATCATTATTCATTATCATTATCATTATCATTAATATTATCATTATCATTATTATTATTTAAGAAACTTTGATATTTGATAGAAAATATTTTATTATTCTTAGTATCACAATTCATATAATTATTATTATTACTAATTTATTATTCATTATTATTATTATTATTATTATTATTATTATTATTATTATTATTAGTCGACAAAAATAACACTTTTTTTCATCACTGACCAAATTACACTTTTCTGAATGCATTTTTGACGCTGATTCCAAATCTGGCTTCAGTTTTTCTCTATCACGTAAAGTTTTTGAAATAAAGATAAAATATTATTTTTGTATTTTTTTGAAAATGTAAGGTTTAAAATATTCAAAATTCACGCAAAGAATTTATTTCCATGAACTTAATTATACATTATACGCTCATATTACAAAAATTAATAAAATATATATATATATATATATATATATATTATATATATATATATATATATATATATATATATATATATATTATCTTGTATTATAGCAGATATAAGACGTATACATATATATATATATATATAATATATATATATAAAGAATATAAATAAACTTATTGCATAATTAAAATTTACTAAACAAAAAGCCTTAAAAGCGTTGATTTTGTGATTTTCTTTTATAAGTTTGGTCTGGATTTTCACGATATAGCATCCAACAATGGTCAGCCATCATGCTTTCGTTCCAAAATCCGTGATATCGAGTTTCCATAGTCCTAATGTCCCTATGGAACGCTCCCCTTTGCTCGTCACTTACTTGCACCAAGATCATTGGAAAAAAATTCAGATGGGAATCGAAGGAAATGTCATTTTCAAAGACAATGCGACAATCATTCTTTTAAGCATCACAGAACGGTCTCAATGACACTTTTATATTTCAAGGAAGACGTTATTCCAAGAAAAGTTTTTGCAATAATCCATTTGAAAGAAAGCCACGCTTCAATTCAAGAAGACCGAGAAGTCCTTTTCAAAATCCATGTCTTTTAAAACCTCTCCTGATTTGTGGTCACAAAAATTCCTCCTTCAGATTTGCTGTACAACTTTATGGAAAATTTCTGGAAAAGGCATTTGAACCCCTCTGACTCACTTTCCCCATTGCTTTAACAAAATTCTTCATTAAACCAAGTTTATTTAATGTAGAGTGGTGGTAGAAAGATTTTTTGGGGATCAAGCCGATCAACCACAGGAACCGATTGGAACCACTGCTTGTTCTGGGACCATGCTGCAGTCCTTAGAGCCACCTCAACGTTTAACATAGGTGTTTCATTGGTAGCACGATGTCCTAAGAGCCAAAGAAGCAACAATATTTGAAATCTAGCTCGCATTCCATTTACATGCCTAGTAACCTTTCCAGCTCTCCGCAAGAGATTCTGATGACTGTGATATTGCTTTACAAGCAGTATACCCCTATTTCATAGTGTCTTCTTGAGATGGACTTTGAATGGGCTATGGGATAGATGGCTTTTAAACGATTACATAGCAAAAGAACTGCTTTCAGGCTTCTTTGAAATGAATCTATACATCATTATCCATCAGGTAAATAAATAAGGGACAAATCAAGGATAATCCATCTATACTCGTGGGCAAAAAACGAAGAGGACCATCTACTGTAAAGTTAAATGGCTGATAAGTTAAAAATTCCTCTTTCGGTAGTTACTGATGCGAACATTTTCCTCAGGTAAATTTTTCTTCTTTTGTCTTGAGACGAGAAGTTCTGCTTTCTCTTTCGATAGAGATAAATCTCTAACAAGATCATTCAACTGTTATTGAGAAAATAGATTTGTCTAAAAATGGCTTTCTTCTATCGTGTAATCTGGATCTACCGAGTGTCCGGGAATGCCACCAACTGCTCTTTTTTCACCATCTCATTGCATCTGCATAGAAGCCTACCCATCATCAGGGGAATTAGAAATGAGCAGTCGATTCCATTATGCTTTGGACTGGTCTATAACGTGCCACGAATCAAGGGTTTGGTAATCATATGCGGGTTTGTTTTCTGCAGAAACCTTTGTAGATTCACACTACAAAAATAGTTTTCATGATGATCTCTTAGTTCCCTCCATATCATGGGTATAGCAAACGGCATTGAAGTTTTCTTTTTATTTAATCAATCGCATAATCCGTTTGAACAAGATGAACACCTAAAGGACAACCAAAATACATATTTTATTTTCTTAAGGTCTGTTTTAATTGTTCGTTGTTGTGAAACAGCCACAGACAAAGCCCCCCAAAATTTGGTTTTGGTTATTTTTACGATTGTCGAGGCATGATGGTTGTGAATCCGAGAAAATTCAAACATAATAAAAAGCACAGCACAGCTTTGGCTCCCCAAAGACAAAGATCTTAACTAAAGAGTAAAGACCATTCCCATGGCGCCATAATAAGTCTGAAAATGCACGTGATGATGTTGCCAGACGTACGATTACGAAAGTAATTACCAATATGTTGCTAAATAATCAAAACTGTACAAGATAAATTAAATGAAATGTTGAAAACCTAACGTTTCTTTATATGAAATAGTAAAATCTGTAGAATTATGAAAATTTCTTCATCATAAAAACAATACGTGCTACAACCAAATCTGTATCGCAAGGTTTGAAAACAGCTTCAACAAAAATGCTAATAAAAAAAAACACAACAAATTATCTCGCTGAAAATTTTGTTGTCAATCAGTTTGGGGGGGTTTATGTACTTATTAATTATTATTATTATTATATTATTATTATTATTATATATTATTATTATATATTATTATTAGCTTATTATTAATTATTATTATTATTATGTATTATTTTTATTATTAATTATTATTACTTAAATTATTATTATTATTATCTATTATTATATTATTATTAGTGTATTATTATTATATTATTTGAATGAAGATTAACATAATTTTCATCCTCACTTATCATCATCATCATCATCCTCATTATCATCATTTTATTATCTTATTATTTTATTATATTGATTATTATTATTATTATTATTCATTATTTTCATTATTATTATTATTATTTTATTATCATTATTATTATTGATTATTAATTATTATATTATCGTATTAATTATATTATTTTGATAAATTATGATATTATAGTCCTTATTATTATTCATTATTATTATTATTTATTATTATTATTATTAATATCAAATATTTTATTATTAATTATTAATTACTATAATTTTTATTTATATTATTATTATTATTTTAATATTAAATTATTATTATTATTATTATTTATTAATAATTATTATTATAAATTTATTATTATTATTATCATTAAAAGTATTATTATTATATTATTATTATAAAACAATTATTTTTATTATGGTTTTTTATTATTATTATTATTATTATTATTATTATTATTATTATTATTATTATTATTATTATTATTATTATTATTATTATTATTATTATTATTATTATTATTATTATTTATTATTATTATTATTATTATTATTATTATTATTATTATTATTATTATTATTATTATTATCAAAACTAACTCAAATTTATTTATCTTTTCAATTGTATTATATAATATCTTAATTTTAAGCCTTTTCTAGCTATTTCTTGCCATTTTAGCCAATTTTAGCTCTTTTTTTTCCATATATAAATCAAGTGCTCACGACTCCCATTCTGTTTCGTGTTATCTTAGAAAGGGAAGAAACTCTCCTCAATTTATGGCTGATTTTCGAGGGATAAAACCTAAATTATGGCACAGAAATGCTTATTACTCTCCTACTTGCTTCGTATTATTATTATTATTATTATTATTATTATTATTATTATTATTATTATTATTATTAATTATATATTATTATTATTATTATTATTATTATTATTATTATTATTATTATTATTATTATTATTATTATTATTATTATTATTATTATTATTATTATTATTATTATTATTATTATTATTATTATTACTTCTTTTTCCTTATTTTATTATTATTATTATTATTATACCATTTTCTCTGTAAAAAGATGGCTGTTATGCCTCTTACATCGGGTATACTTCTAATTCTCTCAAACTTCGCGTCTCACAACATAGATCACAGGCCTTAGTAAAGATCTTTGAAACACTTAAAAAGACCCGATCACGGGCCCCTAACCCCAGTCAATGACATTTCTAAATTTCAACATACTCACCGAGCAGGAAATTTTTTTGAATTGAAGGCTTGACTGAGTCAGCTATATCAAAAAAGCTCAAGCCAATTAATCAACATCAAAAGTATAATGAGTGGAAATTTTTTTGAATTTATTTTTTAGGCCCTTGGCTGGTTAGAATCTCTCTATTGATATAATTATTACTTAAGGATTTTTAGATTTAACGTTAGTTATAAAACTTTAATTTGTTACTTCACATTTATATTTTTAATTTAAATAACATTTATTTTGTTTCATTATTGATAAATTAGTCTGAGAACTCGTCTGTCTGACTGATGCCCCTGTGAAGTGGCCAGCGCGAAATATTAGATTAAAAAGTTCAGAAAGCCAGTTGTTCTTTTCCTACTCTAGAATAGTTCTTAAAAAAATCAATCATGTAGCGGTTGATGACTTTAGGAAATTGGAAAAGGCTTGCAAAACTCGCATTAAATAAGAAGCTGATATAAAATTTATTAAATAATTATTAATTATTATTATATTTATTATTATTATTATTATTATTATTAATTATTATATTATTATTAAATTATATTTTATTATTATATTATTACTATTATTATTATATTATTAGTATTATTTAATTAAATTAATATTATTATATTATTAAATTTTATTCTTATTCCTTAATTATTATTATTATTATTATTATTATTATTATTATTATTATTATTATTATTAATTATTATTATTATTATTATTATATATTCATTATTATTATTATTAATTATATATTTTATTATTATATTAATTATTATTATTATTATTATTCATTATTATTATTATTATTATTATTTATATTCATTATTTATTATTATTTTATTATTAATTCACATTATTAATTATTATTATTATTATTACATTATTATTACTTATTATTATTACTTACTATTATTATTATTATTATTTTATGTTATTAAATTATTATTATTAATTATTAATTATCTATTATTATTTATTATGTTATTGATTATTATTATTATTATATTATTATCTATTATTATTATTATTATTAATATTATTATTACTTCATTCTTTTATTAATTTTTATAATTTTTATCATTATTATATTATTATTATTATATTATATTAATTATTATTATCTATTATTAATTATTATTATAATTATTATTATTATATTATTATTATTATTATTATTGAATTATTATTTTATATTATTATTATTATTATTATTCAATTATCTATTATTATTATTATTAATTTATTATTACTTATTATTATATTAATTATTATTATTATTATTAATTATTAATCATTAATTATTATATTAGATATTAATATTAATATTTATTATTTATTTATTATTATTATTATTATTATTTATTAATTATTATTATTATTCATTATGGGTATTATTATTATTATTATTATTATTAATTATTATTATTATTATTATTCATTATTATTATTATTTTTTTAATTCTTAATTATTTATTATTACTATATATATTATTATTATTATTATTTATTATTCTTATTATTATTAATTATTATTATATTATTTTATTATTAATTATTATTATTATATTTTTTTTGTTAATATTATTATCTTATCCAAGTTTATGAAGTTACTTCAGTTATTACTATCTATTATTATTATTCTATCTACTTATCTATTATGAATTCATTATTATTCAATTACATTATCTCATTACTTCATTATTCACTTCCCATTATTATTACTCTATTATTATCCTATCTATTCACTTATTACTATTATGTATTATTTCATTATTTATTATCTATTCATTCATTAATTTAATGTCTTACTTATTATTATTATTACTTACTTATTATTATTATTCATCTATTACCTTACTGAGGCGCGATCAGCGCCGATCACGGATTGAAAGATCCTTGACCTCTTTCCCAAACATTTCTATCCTGACTGACCTCTGACCCTTCTTCGACCACGCCCTTCGACTCGGCTGACTCGCACCTGTTCATGCACCTTGTTTAACCTTGCACTGACAGTGATCGAATAGCATTGAATGACCTAACCTTGGACTGCTTTGAATAACTGCCTTGGAACACTATGCATATATAAATACTATATATATACTATTATAATATATATGATATATATATAATGATATATATATATATATAAATTGTAATATATATATATATACCTATATATATATATATATATATATACGGTATAATTATAATCATATATATGATATATATATTATTTATATATGATATATATATATACTATATATATATCACGTATATTATATCAATAATACTACCACTATATATATATCATATATATATATATATACCTATTATATATATAGTATATATATATACACCTATATATATATATATACATATATATATATATATCATACTACTCATTATATAATACTACTATATATTTATATATATATTATATATACTATATATGTTATAATATATATATAGCTTATATATATATAAATATATATATACTAACTCACCATCATTAATATATAATATATACTATATATATTATATATATATATATATATATATATAATATAATATATATATATATATATAATATATATATATTATCTATAATATATATTATATATATATATATATATCTTTGTCTGCCCCTATTTACCTACTGCTTTATCTTTTTGTCTTTATCTTTCTTTTTTCATTTTTATCCCATTATAAATATCTTTCTTTCTCTATATTCCTCTATCTCAACCACTCTATTCCTCTCGCTTATCTAACTCCGTTTCCTTTCTTCTCTTTCTCTCCTCTCTTTCTCCCTCTCTCTCTCTCTCTTTCTTTCTTTCTTCTTTCTTTCTTTCCTTCTTTCTTTCTTTCTTTCTTTCTTCCTTTCTTTCTCTCTCTTCCGCTCTCTTACTCCCTTTCCATTCTCTGCTTATTTTATTTTCTTCTCCCTCCTTCCCAATTCTATCAAAGACTAAATAAAAATAGAAAGTCTCTAATCTCCTTTTTAATTTCTCTCTTTCTCTTACTCCCTCTCCCTCATCACTCTCCCTCCGGTCTCTCTCTTTCTCTATACTCTCTCACCCCCTTCATGCTCTCACCCCCTACCCTACTCCTATCAAAGACCAAGCGAAACAAAAACAGAAAATCTCTAATGGAGTCTCAACGTTTTTTGAAAGTCTCCAATTTTTATCCTTCGATTTCAAAGACCAAAAAAAAGTTGATCGTTTTTGAGTTATTTTTAAAGGAAGAAATAAAGTAAATAGTTCTTTAATCGCCTCCTCTTTCTGCAAATAAGTTATTATATTAAAATGAGGGATCTAATAATAATAATAATAATAATAATAATAATAATAATAATAATAATAATAATATAATAATAATAATAATAATAATAATAATAATAATAATAATAATAATAATAATAATAATAATAATAATAATAATAATAATAATAATAATAAGAAATCAAAACCTATAATAATAATAATAATAATAATATGTAATACTATTAATTCTAATAATATGTATTATATAAAAAATAAATAATAATAATAATATGGCATAATAATAATAATAATAACAATAATAATATTAATAATAATAATAATAATAATAATAACAATAATATAATAATAATAAAATAATATTATAATAAGAATCATACGTATAATAATAATAATAATAATAATAATATATATCATCTTCAATAATAATAATAATAATAATAATAATAATAATAATATTAATACTAGATATTAATTTAAAAATATATTCATAAAACGTAGATGGCAATAATAATAATAATAATAATAATAATAATAATAATAATAATAATAATAATAATAATAATAATAATAATAATAATAATAATAATAATAATAATAATAATAATAATAATAATAATAATCTTATAATACTAATAATAATAATAATAATAATAATAATAATAATAATAATAATAATAATAATAATAATAATAATAATGATAATAATAATAATAATAATAATTATAATAATAATAATAATAAGATTAATAATAAAAAGAAAAATGATTTTAATTATAGTTGAAAAGTTAAATTTATATAATTCATTATTAATTACTAACTAGTTTGAGTTAATTAGGTATTTACAAGAATCTTCGAGAACCAAACAAAGTCTCGATAACAAATCACTTTCCACAATAAATAAAAGATAAAATCAAACAAACATTTATAAGTTAACGAATAAACAATTAAAAATAACTATTAGTATGTAACTTTCAGGTTCCTAATTGGAATATTAAGCCGTTTTTGTGTTTGCATTTGTGCTAAAAAAAATGCTTAATTTTTCGTTCGTTTTTGTCAAACAGCGCAAAATCGTAAAAAAAATTCTCACTAAACGTAAAGAATTTCCCTAATTTCTGTAAAATAGAATAAAATTCTGTATAAAATAGCAACCCTACAGAATTAAGGAAATTCCTTACATTTGGTGAGCATTTTTTTACGATTGAGCGACATTAAACAAAAACATTTTTTTAGCACAAATGCATAAACGAAAACGGCTTTAGTTATGCTGGTAAATATTGGCAATAAATGGAACATCTTGATGGAATGGCTCAATCGGTAAAGCGACAGAGTCGCAAGTGCAAGGTGCTGGGTTCGATCCCCCTTCCGGATCATAGAGACCAATTATCAAGAGAAGTTCCATTCCTAAAATAGGGCTATGCCCGTGAGGTGTGAACTTTAAATAAAAAATAAAATACTTGTAGATGCATGTGCATTCTTGCTTAATTATTAAATATTAAATAGTTAAGTCCAGAAGTTGCTCTAGTGTTTACGGCCGGCAATAATAATAATAATAATAATAATAATAATAATAATAATAATAATAATAATAATAATAATAATAATAATAATAATAATAATAACTGGACAACAAAGATTTTGCGGCAAAACATTTGAAGGTCATTTTATAGGTAACTTGTTGCCCTGATTCCGAATATGACCTCCGTTTTCCTAGATTGGCTCTAGTTTTAAAGATACAGGGTGGTCACAAAAATACATTAATAACAACAATTTATGTTAGGTTGTAACGTAATTTACAATAAAAAACACGAAAGATATATATCAAATTGTTAATGAGTAAGTAAATAAAATGTTAATAGGTCAAAACATTCAATTCAGTACAATGAAATCACAATTAATGCATTACAAATCGCTGTCTATATGATTGTCTTCTGTATGCAGAATGTGGACAATCACGTTGAAGGCTCCAACAATAGTCTGCCATCTTGTGTGTATCCCATCTTCCTTGGTATCTTTCTTCCATCACCTTGATATCTTGATGGAACCTCTCCCCTTGTTCCTCACTATAACATCCTAGATTATCCGGAAACCGATCTAAGTGACTATGTAGAAAGTGAACTTTTATGCTCATATTAGCATTCAAATTTTTGAAGTCTGAAAGCATTTTCTGTACGAGTTCTACATAGTTGGCAGATTTATGGTTGCCCAAAAAGTTCTGAACAACCAAGACAAAACTTTTCCAGGCAGATGCTTCAATATCAGTCATGGAATTTATGAAATTGTCATCCTTGATGATTTGGCGAATTTGAGGGCCGCTAAAGATTCCAGCTTTGAGTTTCTCCATACTCAACCCTGGAAAAAATCTGCAAATATATTTGAAACATTCACCATCTTTGTCTAGGGCCCTAACAAATTGCTTCATCAGTCCTAGTTTGATGTGGAGTGGTGGGAAAATAATTTTTCCCCTGTCAACCAGTGGTTCGTTAATGATATTTGATGCACCTACAGTCATATTTTCCATAGCAGGCCATACAACTTTTTCCCAGTGGTCTTCTTTAGCCCTACTATCCCACAAGCATATGAAACAAGGGTACTTAGTATATCCGCTTTGCTGCCCAAGTAAGATGTTGACCATCTTCAAATCAACGCATATAGACCACTGGTGTTCATTATATCTAAGCTTCTGCAAGATCATTCTTATATTTTCATATTCCTCTTTCAGTTTTGTTGAGTGACCTATTGGAATCGATGCATAACTATTGCCATTGTTCAATAAAACACACTTCAAGCTTCTCGTTGAACTATCCATAAACAATCGCCAATCTTCTGGTCGGTATTTAGGTAACCCCATTTGGAGTAGGAGTCCAGGGATGTTCCTACAGTATACTAGGT